>CAIGRB010103445.1:49148-70303 GCA_903798255.1 Fraxinus quadrangulata | reverse complement strand
CACGACATTAGCAATGGCGCTGTGCAACCCATTTAGGAAACGAGCCATGGTGGCTGCCCGATCCTCTTCCACGTGCGTCCTGATCATCAAAATTTTCATCTCCTTATGGTAGTCTTTCACACTCTTCGACCCCTGATATAAACTTTACAATTTTTAGTGCAACTCTCTGTAATAGTGACCAGGTACGAATAGCTTCCTCATGATAGTTTTCAACTCATCCCAAGTATTAACTGTGCGCTCCCGATTCCTCCTCCTTGATGTAACCATGTGATCCACCAAGTTATAGCATAGTCAACAAACTCAAGAACTGCAATTTTCACCTTCTTCTCCTTCGAATAATTATGACAATCAAATATGCACTCCACCTTCTTCTTCCACTCTAGATAAGCCTCAGGATCACTCATTCCCTTAAATGGTGGAATTAACATCTTAATATTTCCCATATTTCCATCCACTTCATCTCCATAATGACTTCTACCTCTTCTTTCAAACCATATTCTCTACTTCTCATCCTACCCATATTACCCACCATCGATGCACCATCATCTGTTTCACTACTAAATCCATAATCATCTCTTTGCATTGGATTGTCCCCTATTAAGATTTACCACCGATGTATCTAACCTATCAAGCATTTCAGTCACACCCCCAAGCACTCGCTTAAACCGCTTTATTACATCATCCGCCATGTGGTTTTGATTCGACTGTCTGTTTGAATTGGAACATTTTCTGTCGACATCCCAATTCTATTGAATTTCTGCCTCACAAATGATGACTCGTGTGTCACTCAATTATTGTCTTTTTCCCTCTATTAATCTCGTCACTCTGCCTTTTACCACTCAGTGCTTTCACCTAAGTAGTTCAAAGAACAAGGTGAACTCAACCAATATCGTATTCTCGTGGATCCAATCGAGTATTAATCACGAATTGTGATAGAAGAAAGAAAGAAAAAAAGATAAAGAATGACTCAAAACACAAAAGAAGTGAAAGATAAAGAATGAATTGTAAGAAACTATTCCAGGATGAAAAATAATGGAATAAATTCGGGAACGATCCTTTCTCTCTATTTTTACCTCAAGAATTCAACTACACAACCAGCAAAACAAACGAAAAATTGATTTGGACTAGATAACTTTGACTCTTTTTTTTTTGTAAAATCTTGATTAAAACTCAAGAAATAAGATGGACTTGAAGAACGCGAAAAACAATGGAAGAAAAAAAAGAAAACAGGACTCAAACAAGAAACAAAGATATAACCTTGATTATTTTGGAGCATTGCTCTGATACTAACTGATGAGAATCACGTAGCAACGAATACTATGCAACCCACAACGAGATTGAAGATCCCAAAAAAGCCCAAAAGATAAGCCCGATTTTGAGTTTGAACCAAGAATTAAATGAATCAAGTAACCAATCAAAAACGGTGATTGAAAAACCTCTTGATTACCCAATACGTTGATCAGCACCCGATGTTGAAAGCCACAAGAATTAAATTGATAAGTTCACGTTGTTCAATGAAGAACAATGGTTGAAAAGCACAATAGCCTCTTGAATATATCTCAATATTGAATTTGTCAAAAGGTCTATATAATGAATAATGATGAAGTATTTATAGGTAAACCCTAAATTCTAGTTAAAACTGGAAATAACTCAAAAAGATTACAAAATATCGCAATAAAATAGAATTCTAGTAAAATAAGGAAATTCGCGGAAAAAGGAAATAATCTCCCAAATTTTGATCGAAATGTTTTCCGACCTCGACTCCAACATGAAATTTGCCCCATTCTTCGTCATGATTGTCATATTGTCAATCGTAATTTGAATGAGCAATCCATCGTCTCTAACGTGTCATCGGGCCTCCTTCAATATTGAACGGGGCCTCGTCCTGGGCTCGATTTTATCAGGCTCGACTCCTGGATCTTATCAAACAGTGTCTTCCGAAAAAAATTTATTTCCTTTTTTAAAGGCTTTTTGTCCGGCCCATTCATTCCCTATCATACATATAAATATCGAAACGCCACAAAACGTTTTTACAAGGTTGAATACTAAGATAAACACATTCCTTTGAGATCATCTTCATATAATTTGCTTTCAACCTTCGTCTTGTTATTAGCTTTTGGTGGTGAAAACACCATATTCATAGTCCAAATACCAAACTGTTGCTTCTTTCATATCTGTCAGAGTTTCTGAAGTGACTGGAGTTTCAGTCGTTGAAGAACGCGATGTTCTTCGTGGTCCACATGAGATAGACGATTTCACAAAGCTAGTAGTTGTTGCAGGAGAGCGCAATCTAGGATAGATTTGGAAACTGCAGTTGGGAGTTGGTGCAGGAGAACATAATCCATGAAAGATGTTAGAATTACAGTTAGGAGATCAAATTGTACGTGTTGTCGTCTAGTCTGGTAGATTGTAAGTTATAAATTGTTTATAGTGGATTGTTGACAGGCAAAATGTCTGAAATTTTTCCCCAGTTGGGTTTCTCCGTGATCAATTCTTGTGTTCGTTTATTGCTTACTTAACTTCGGTATTTCAACATAGAAATAATTGAATTGCATTATTAACCATTTAGAAAATAATTAATAGTGACTTGTTGCTATTTAATTGTTAAATAATTTAATTTCACATAATCACATATTCATCCCCCTCTAGGTATTGTTAGGGTCGAACTACATTTTTTCAATTGGTATCATAACTTTATTTCAATTCGTGACCCTTAATAAATTCTAGATGAGTCAGTAATTGTCCGTGCCTTCGTTTTTCGACAGAAGCAACTATGCTTATTTGGAAAGTTCGAATGAGAGCCTTTCTTAAAGTTTTGGATGAACGCATTTGGATTAGTGTTCAAACTGGGTGGACTCCACCTTCAATTGTTGGTGTAGTTACGCCCACTGATATTTTATTATGGATTACAATGAACTTATATGAGTATAACTGGAACAGTAAGGACATTCATACCCTGTCAATGACTGTGTCTGCTGAAGAGTTTAGGAGAGTTTGATGTGTGAGACTGCTAAAGAAGTTTGGAACATCTTAGAAACCACACACGAGAGAACTAAAATAGTTAAAAATTCTAAACTGCAGGTGTTAACTTCTAGGTTTGAAGAAATTGGAATGAAGGACGATGAATCGTTCGATGAATTCTATGCGAAACTGAATGACATAGTTAATTCGAGTTTTAACCTAAGTGAGAAGATTCCAGAGTCCAAGATCGTTAGAAAAGTCCTTAGATCCCTACCTGAAAGGTTTAGACTTAAAGTTACCGCGATTTAAGAAAGCAAGGGCTTAGATGCCGTGAAGATAGAAGAACTTGTAGGATCCCTTCAAACCTATGAACTTACCGTTTCTCAACTAAAAATGTTAAATCCATATCCATGAATATTGTTAGAGAAGAAAAGAGTGAGTTTACTGATGTTGAGACGCTTAGGAACGACGAAATAACTTATTTTGCTAAAAAAATTTAGAAGGTGATGAGGAATAGAAGAAAGCTTCAAGAACATAGGAATAATTGAATTGCATAATTAATCATTTAGAAAATAATTAATAGTGACTTGTTGCTATTTAATTGATAAGTAATTTTAATTCCGCATAATCACCTATTCACCCCCTCTAAGTGTTGTTAGGATCGAACTATATATTTTCAGGAAGAAATGTTGAAGGGATTGGATATGCAGAGACGAACACTGCATTTTCTACATTGGAGAATTGAGTTTTATTTTTCGATCAACAACCTATCTCATTGTTTAAATATTTCTATCATTTAAAATTGGTTCATTTCTTTGTATTTAGAAAAAAACTTTCATGGATCAACAAAAGTTTTTTAAAAAAGAGAGAGAATACTTTTAAAAGGGGATGCCACTTTAAAAGGAAAGGATTTGGACAAAAAGACGCTTAATGGCATTTTGGCTTCCTTTCGTCCTTCACCTTGTAACGTCTGTAAGGACAATATACAAAGAAAATAAAATAAAACGATGGACTGGTGCCTACTTTCTTACACGTTACAAGAACAGTATAATAATATACACAACTTCATCACATGTTTGTTTCTTTTTATTTCTAAGATTTTCAACCCATAACCCATATACCAAAAACCTCTTTTATAGCGCAATCTCCAAGCCCAGAAGCGTCCACAGGAACATCAGTGAGTCTCTTTTTGTGCTATTTGAAGATGTTTTTGTTCTCTTGATTCTAATTATATATATACATATATATATATATGGGTTTTTGTAATTTTTTGAATTCTTAAAGTGTATCCAAGGGTGAAGGTGAGGGTAGAAACAAATGAAGAAAATCAATATGCATATGAGAAAAGTTCTTTGCAGTCCTTAAAGGGTTTTCAATGGCTCTCCTTGGATGATTCCTCTTCTCCAGGTACACATCTCTTCTTTTTTTTTCTTTTTTTTGATATAGTTTCCAGTCATATTCAATATATGTGCTTTCCTTGTTTGGATTTATATGATTTTTTATTTATTGTTTGAATTTGGAGTTTTTGAAAATTGGGTTTGACTTATCTAAGAACATGTTGAATTTGGGCAAATCCTCAATCCAAGAATACTGTCAATTTTGTGAAATGGTTAATTTGCTGCGAACATACTAATAAGGGAAAAGCTATTGACTATAAGAATATTTAGGCAATTGTTTTGCTTGTTCGTCAAGCTTGCTTAAGAAGTTGGACTAGTTGCTTTCTTGACCTTTAGTGTTGGATCACTTGACTCGTAAGGGTAAAGCCCTTGACTAAAAAGAATATATAGGCTCATTCGTTAAGCTTTCACGCTGATCAAGAAGTTGGATTGGTTGCTCCTCCAGAGTGTATTCTAGGGGTCGGGTAGAGCCACCTAATCTAATCTTGATTAACTCCATTGAACGAGACTGAGAGACTTCTTATTCCAGCTGTTTTATGATGTTCAATCTGATTAGTCGTTGTTTATGAATACATATCGAGGTATGTAGACTTTGATCATGTCCTTCAGAATGAGCAATCTTCTGCTCTTGAAACTTTTTGGTTCACTTTGTTTTTGTCAAATTGATGTGATTATTCTCGAACTAGTTGCTTCCACCCGTTCCATCCCTCATACCAAACAAGAAAGAGGGAAAAGCTTCGGAAACAATTCACTGATACACGTTTAGTAGTTTTCTTTATCCAGATCAGGCAACAACATCTTTTGCAAGTAATCGAGCCTGATTAGGCAAAATAGCCTCTAGAGGTACATGGAATAAAGTAGTAGAGAAAACCTCTAATTTAGACCACAACCAAAGACAGATTTTTGAAATTTTTCCTTCCCGGTTACTAACCCCGACCCATTGATACCTCTGACAGTTAGTACTAGGTAGAGTTCCTGTGCTGCAACTAATCCCTATGACTTATGTTGTCTTAAAATTTAAATGCTATTGCCTGGAACTCCTTGGTTTCATTGCAAAGCAGCGAGTATTGGTCGATTTTACGTTCAACTCATTACAATATCCATATATTCTAATTTCAAACTTAACATTAAGTTACGTGGAAGCCATTCACAGAAACCTTTTTGCTGCAGTTTTGAACTCTATAATGCCGGATGATAATATCTCATATATGATTATATGTCCTTTTTGTTTGTAGTAGGTTTACAATATTTTTTAACACGATTCCCTTGTTTGGATGCACAGACGAGTCCCCACAATCACCCGTGAGAATTCCTGGCTCATATGTCCCAAAATCTAAAGGTTTGATCTTTACCAACGTTATTTCATAACGAAAATTTCCATGGATTATGTTGAATTGATATCTACCCTGTTGATCAATAGATAACAAGAAGATAGCTTTGGAGGAGAACCGAGTAAATGTAAGAGCTAGTTCCGTCCCACCTCCACGTGCTGTGTTATCAAGTCCAGGTACCTCCAAGACACTTTGCATTTGAACTTTCTCTTCATAATATTCTTTTTATCCTTGAGTGGTTTCTTCAAAAGGGGATTTTTCCCTGCAGTCTGCACTGTAATGGGCAAAATATTTTAGCTTTCTATCTACTGTAATTTGCAAAGGTTTTGTTTATTGGAGAAACGAGGAAAAAACATGGGTTTTATCAAGCATGATGAAAGTAGAAGCCGTAGACTATCGGTTGTCCTCAACAGATTGTAAAATAAAATTCATATTGCATAGCAACACTATTACTTGTACATTCAACTGACACCCCAATTGAAGTTGACAGATTCTGTTGCCCTATCCAGCATGGATAATTCTGAGAGAGCCATAACTTCTGGAAAATAAAGGTTTCGAGTGAACTAGTGCAGGCTGTATGAATGGGACTCGATATTTTTATCATTTGCAAAGAGTTTGAAAGTGAAATTTTGAAACAATCTTTATGTCTTTGTCATCCTGTTCTTACATAGTTGTTCTTTGGGTTGTGCTTGGTGTAGTGGACACATGGTGCCCCCTATATACGCCAAGAATAATCCTTGTTCTTTAATACCTGCAACGTGCTTAGTTTTTAAACCAAATTATTTCTTTCTCGTTTTGTCCAGATAATGATGGAATCGATATAAGCAAAACGAAGTCAAGAAGAGAACTACTTTCAGGTCTAAAAAATCATAATTTGTGTCAAAACAGGCACATCCAATGTAAGGTCATACCAAGATATGCTGCAAGTTTTACGAGCTCTCTAGTAGGCAACAGGGAAGCAGTCGAGAGGAAAAATGATTATCAGGCAAAAGGAACATGCCCAAGTGCAGGACCTCAGAGAAGGAAAGCTACGGCGTCAAAGTAAAGCTTTCGATAAGTTGACATAAAGATCCTAGGTATCGACAGAGAACAATTCGTATTAGCAGAATATGAAGAAGGAAAACTGTGAATGTGAAGTTCATATGAAGTCGAAGAATGGACTAATCTAATCTGATGTTGGATCCATGGAAATCAGTTTGGCTAAATGATCACTTGTACTGTCATTCTACCTGGAGTGTGAACAATGTAGTGTGGTTCCTCACTTGAAAATAAATATCTTAATTATTTAAAGTAATAGTTGTTGTTTTTTAATTAAAAGTAGAAAATACTAATATATCTGACTTATTTTTAATCTTAGCCAAACATTCAACAAGAAGGGTGACAATTATCTGTCATGGATTTCTTTCTTTTGATCTTTTCGTGAAAGCAATATGGTATGACTAAGAGACTAAGGATACGTTTGGCATGCAGCAACTTTTCTAAGTTTCCCTCCTACCACATGACTTAGGGGTTGTTTGACAAAGCTTTTGACAATAATTTTAGTAAAATTTGATAAAATTTGATGGAATATATGGTCACAAAGTTGATAAAAATTATGGATTTTATGTAGTTAAAATTAATTGTTAACTTTGACAACTTTTTAGCAATTCTTTAAAATGTCCCAAAGCACTTAAACACCAAAAACCAGAAAAGCTCTCTTTTCTAACTTTTCTATTTTGTTCATATCAATGTGAAGGAAAAATTGTCTTTTCTTTAAATTTAATGTTTATTTATGATGGAGACCATCCCAAAGCAACCTTTAGCTCCAAAAATTGAATATTGAAGAGTCAAATGCAAAAAGTAAGTTGGAGACTAATAACAAGTAACAGCAAGGCTCGGTATCCCGCTGAAGCCCGCTGGTTGATGATCAATCGGCAGCCGAGCTCGACACCTCTAAGCTCTATCTGAACAGTTGTTTGCTAGAGCATCTAGATTAGAATAAGGTAGGTAGAATATCATTTTTCATGCCAATATCATTTTTTTTCTAATAGGTCATTAAATCAACAATAAATGCATGCAGAATATTAAAAGTAAAGTCTTTGATGGAGTCCCATGAACGTGGAGTTCAAGGACTGCACCGATACTTTTGCTTAATCTTTTGCATGTTTGGCCTAGCTTAAAAGATACTTCTTTGGAGTTTGCATACATGTTGAAATAAGCTGAGAGAAAACCCGGAAATAAGTAACATTTAAGCTGTGCCAAACATGCTATATAGTGAAGGAAGGAAGAAAGTTAAAATTTATGGGTACTACTATATATTCAGTAGGACTGACTTACGGTACAATGCCTTAATGTTAGGCTCTACAAATTTGTAAATCAGGTTGTTAAAGACATGCTTGGGAGTCCACTGATGTGAAAATCCGCATATATTATTTTCTTGGATTTCCTTTTTGCCTTGAAATTATTATCAAGATCTGGAGCATGGTTCGAGCATGATATAGTGAGATGGAAAATATGGATTCTATTGTACAAAGCAAGTTCTAAGACCTCACATTCTTAAAGGACAACCTTAGTTCTTGGTTTTATTATTATTGAAGGCAAACCTTGGCTTATGAATTTCTTATTATCAGAGATGGTATCTTGGAGTTTTCGTTCCTTGAATAAAGGAGGAGGTGAAATCACGAAGTATTTGCCTTCGAAAAATGAGCATCTTTTTGGCCCTAACTTGCGTGTTTGTCCTTGCAAAATGAGCATTTCCTAACCTCATTCTCGCGATGTTTATTTCCCGCATCGGTAGATATTTATTCCTAGTTTCGCGAGATGTTTATTCATCGTCTCTCACTATCGTCAAACCTAACTGTAAGATCTCGTCATTTCGTGGCTAGTTTAAAAGATTTCGATGATTCGAAAGCTTTTCGCGGAATGTTTAATCCCCGCCTTCCCCAGATGCTTATCCCTGATTTTTTGATATGTTTATTTTTTCGCCTTTCATTGTTGGAAAAATATGATATTATCGTGCAATAATTTATATTCAAAATAATCTTTTTACAATGAATAAACAGTTGAACAGAATTCTGCCTTACTGAATGAATGGAATAAAATAGAAAGATAATGGTGGAGGTAAAAGTTCGACTCTTTCTCCTTAAAACGATAATGCCCCTTGCTGGTGCTGATGGTCTTCCGACACTCGTCTCGCGAGATACAACGATCTCGACTTATAATAGTAGCACTCTAAATTACAAGACTCGACGAACCTACTAATGTTTTAATCTCTCTAAAATTGGAGGACTAAAATGCACGAAAGTAATATTCGGGACTGAAATGTATAATACGAAATAATGCATGACGAAAGGATTATATTTTGCAAGAGAGAAAATCATGAAAGATTTTGGAATGAATAAAACCCGGGATATACAGACCTATTTATAGAAGTTGAAAAGTTGTATCCAAAAGACACAACTATTTATAGAAGTTGAAAAATTGTGTCCAAAAGACACAAAAGCTGGAAAGTTGTGTCTTAAACAGACACAACACATTTGGACGTGCAGTTTAACAATCAACCGTCAGTTTCTAAAAGATACCACATGTCGCACACAAAAAAATCAGGGAAAATAAATAAATAAATAATATAAATATTATTTAAATTAATAAGAAAATAAAATAATTTTATAAAAAAATATATGATACTTGGACTAAGCCCACGACTCGTGACCTGTGTTCTTGTCGTGCCGATCGGATGGCGACACGCGCATGGGCTTTGGCTCAACCTGCTAACATATAGATACTCTGCACTTTAAGGACTATTTGTACTCTTTGGGGCCTAAATCCAAGTCTCAAATTTGAACAATATAAAGTGGTTTCTATTTTTATAGTTTTTCTTTATGGGATTGACATTTTCTAATTTCTCACAAATTATATCAACTTCAAGTATTATCTTTTAGCCTTAATTTCTAATTCACTCTAAAATTGATTTTGAGAAAATAAATACATTACATTAATATACTTGTGAAGTAGAATACATTTAGTGAAAGAAATCTTTTGTCCAATTATCAAAACCCACTTAAATAATTTGTCAAAAGTTGGTCAAACCAACTAATTAAACCAATTTTCCAATAATCCCCCACACGAATGAAAATTAATACAATAGAATAAAAAGATGTAGACCCTATAGAGTAATCTCGTCATCTCGAGGCCAATTTATAAAACTCTAATAGTTCAAGAGCTATTCGCGGAATGTTTATTCCCCGCCTCGTCAGATGCTTATCATTAGCTTCACGAGGTGTTTATTCCTCGTCTCTCACTATCTCGAGCCTACCTGTAATAACTCTTCATTCTGAGACCAGTTTATAAGATTTCGATAGTTCGAGAGCTATTCGCGGGATGTTTATTTGCCACTTCGCCAATGCTTATCCTTAGCTTTCAAAGATGTATATTCCCCATCTTTTACTATCATCGAGCTCAACTGTTTCGTTAAGTATTTATTCTAAGCATCGCCAGATGCTTATCCTTAGTTCCGTGAGATGTTTATTCCTCGCCTCTCACTATCATCGAGCCTAACTATAAAATCTCGTTATTCCAAGGCCAATTGATAAGACCCTGATAGTTCAAGAGTTATTCACGATATTCTGTCAAAGCGGATAGCTTATGCCTCCTATTGACAAAAAGCCATGGGAGATGCCTCTGTATAGATGAACCATCTGCCATGTAGGAAAGCGTGGACGCTTTGATGAAGAACGGGATCCCAAATGGGACTACCTTATAATTCGTCGAAGCAGATAGGACGTGTCTCCCATTGACAAAAAGCCACGAGAGAATCCTCTGCAAGGATGAACCATCCTCCATACATAGAAGCGTGTACGCTTCGTGAAAAGCTAGATCCCAAAGGAGATAACTTCATAATTCATTGAAGCGGATAACAAATGCCTCCCCATTAACAAAAGCAATGAGAGAAACCTCTGCATGGATAAATCATTTGCCAAGCAGGGAAGTGTTGGCGCTTCGACGAAGAGCTGAATCTTAAAGGAGACCACCTCCTAATTCGTCGAAGCGGATAACACATGCCTCTCATTGACAAAAGCCATATGAGAAGCCTCTGCCTGGATGAACCATCCATCAGCAGGAAAGTGTGGGCGCTTCGACGAAGAGCTAGATCCCAAAGAGGGTTACCTCCTAATTCGCCGAAATGGATAGCACATGCCTTCCATTCACAAAAAAGGCAATGAGAGAAGTCTCTACATAGATGAACCATCCACTATGCAGGAAAGCTTGAACGCTTCGACGAAGAGTTGGATCACAAAGGGACCACCTTCTAATTCGTCGAAGCAGATAGCTCCCATTGACAAAAAGTCATGGGAGAAGCCTCTATATGGATGAACCATCCACCATGTAAGGAAGTGTGGATGCTTCGGCGAAGAGATGGATCCCAAAGGGGACCACTTCCTAATTTGTTGATGCGGATAGCACATGCTTCTCATTGATGTGATATTTTTCGAGGCAATCTGTAAGCTCTCGTTATTCAGGCTTACATTGATATTTTTGAGGTAGTTCTTAAGTCCTCCTATATTGGAGCAGCTTATATTCTCGAGGCAATTCATAAATTCTAGTCTATTTAGGACCTATACATATTTTCGAGGCAGTTTGTGAGCCTTACTTATTAGAGTTGCTAATATTTTCGAGGCAATCTGTTAGACCTCTCTACTTGAAAACTTATATTTTGAAGTCCGATTCACACATGAATTACGACTCGAACTTGTGGGACTATTGTTATATCCATAAATTATGTGACATGCTTAGATGGATGGAGTCCCATATGTGTCAATGTGGTATTAATTATTCAATTGATTGTGTCTATTTTAATACAATTATATCATGGGCTACTGACATATTTACATTTTCTTATATATGTGTGAGCTTCATTCACAATGAGGCAAGAATTTCTAACCCTATACAAATATCGTGTCTATTCTCTTGCATTCGTATTCTCTTATCCTGCAGTTAACTTGATCGTCAGAATACAAACGATCACATAACAAAATTCCACTTAGACAAGAATTTCTAACCCAACGGTCTTTGTCTCTTAATGGGGTGTTTCAGTGTGCAAGTTATGCCTCGTACATGGAAAGTGGCCAAGGTTCTGTTGGCGCAATTTTTAAGGTCAACAGTATCATTTCATAACAAAATTCCACTTAAACCCACTACAATTAATTATATGAAAATGATATCCTAATATCTCACATCACTCCAGCACACATACACTAATATCATTTAATAGATCACTTATTGCCTTTTTTTTACTTAATAAAAATAAAAACAAATATTTTACCTACAATAATATCTTCATGTTTGTAAATATGAGAATAAAATCTCTGAATCCTAACTTTTAAGCCTGATCTTCAGGTATGATAAAAATTTTCATTGATGAGTGGCAAAATAATCTTAATTATGGTTATATGGAATTGTCATAAATTTAGATAATCATAATTGAGGTTCTCTTCACACATCAGTAATGGAGGGTAAGAGATCAATTCTATCATAACTATCATATATATACACACATATATACATAAAGAAAAAATTGATGAAATTTGTAGATCTGTTAACTTCGACTTAAAGTTTTATTGATTTTTATTTAAATACGACATAGGCTAAATATATTTAACCTTTGTTTGATTCCCATTTTTTCAAAAAATACATTTTCTCTATTTTCTTTTTAACAACACATTCTTTAATAAAATAATATTACACTCAATTAAAAAAAAAATTCTTCATTTTTAATCCTAGATTTTCTATCAGTTTACTATTTTAAAATGTATTCTACACAAAAAATGAGGCTTAAACAAACAATAAGTACTAAGATAAATTATCAAAAGTAACATTTCGGTCCCAAATTCAATAAAATAGCAGTGTTTTAAAAAGCGTAAACCGTGACTAGGCATGCATGCCAATCTTCAATCTTTACGAGCCTAGGCGTTAAAAAAATGTTTTTTATTTTTTATTTTTAATCATTGTAAAAAAATTCAATAATTTAAATAATACATACCAAATATCTATAATTATAAAATACTGTAGAGTTGCTCTTTGGAGAGCATAGTACAATGAAAGTTGTAAGCTGTGTTTGGAGGTGAGTTATTGTCTATCGTCGGCCTCTATGGTAGAATCAGTCGGGGGGCTTGAGAGGCGGTGGTTTACCCTGCGGCGGATGTCAACGGTTCGAGTCCGCTTAGATAGAGAGTCACTTTCGGGTTGTAGGTCGCAAGAGGATCTTGAATTAATTCCCTCTTTGCCAGTAGCTAGTTTAGATATGGCAAGCGGTTCGAAAACCCGCTCCATTTTCTTCGGAAGTAAACCAAGACTTCATTAAGTCCCGCTCACCGTAAAACAGTTACTTAATAATTTCTACATAAAGATAAGTTTCAAAATCATAATTACATAACATAGATAACATGTAGCTTAAATCTTATCTAATTTAATTCCTTATTGGACTCCAATTCAATATTTTTTTCTTCATTTATCCGTATCGTCCGATACAAAATCATCATTCTCTGGCTCCCTTATTTCATTTTGATCATTTCTTGTACCTCTTGTAGGTTGTAAGATATCATTCTTCACCTTATCATTCTCCTCATCACTCTCATCATCACAACCCTCTACAATTTAAGATTGTGCATTAGTGGCATCACTTGCTAGTAAAGTCTCTATTTTGGCCTTCATCTTCTTCTTATTCATCAACCTTGCATTAAATTGGACATAAAAAAAATTGTTCATCCTCGTAGTGTCAAGTTTATTTCCTTTTTTGGTGTGTATCTACAAACAAAAAAAGAAAAAAAAAAGAAACAAAAAGAAAGGTACATTTATTGGAGCATAGTATATTCAAGTAATTATTTTCTGGCCAAAAGAAATGAGGCGGAGGCGTGTGTAGATGAGCATTAAGTGGGCAATATTGTCATTGACCATTTAATTCTCACTTACACTCAAGACGAAACGTTTTCAATAATGCTTATACATGCTTTTTAAACACTGGAAAGTAGTCATTTCACATAATAAACCAAAAAACTTGTATGCTTACGCGTTTCTGTGGATCCATTACATACATCACTCTCACCGACGCCCAAAAAAATACTATTAAAATGCAGCTCAAAACCATTGGTCTTAATGTCACAGTCACATACAGAATTTATGCTTAGAGACCCATTTATATAAGAATAATGATAGCCCACCTTCTCCATCCAAAAGCAGAAAAAGTTATATTTCGTAGAGAATTATCAGTAGAAGTGGGAATTAGGAAATGAAATGCAGGGGGAGTTCTTGAATTGTGCAGGAAGAATGTGAAATGTTGAAAGTGAATCTGGGTGGGAATTAATTTTTTTTTTTCTACGGATCTAGAAATTTGAATTTCCAGATCTTGGATTTTGTTTTAAATCTGGGTTTTTTCGTGTGGTTTCATTTGTTCTCAATTGCGACTGCTTTTCCTCTGCCAGTCACTGCTGCTCAGGTCATTTTCTCTATCTAGACGCATACACACACATACATGTATTTTTGATTCATTTGGACGGGGACGGCCCTATGAAAGTGATGAAAGTATATAGACATGTATCCACATGTAGGTATTTGTTAATGCATGTGTGAATTTATATGTAAATATGGATAGCAATGCAGCCCTACTATTTCGAACTTTTTTGAACAATATTAGGTGTAAAACCCATTTGCATTGACTAATTTTGCTTACGAGAAAATATTGGTGCATATTGATTTTTCTATTTTACACTTGGAATTTTTTGATGAATATAATTTATATATGCTACTGAATTCACACCCCCATGTTTCTATTTTCATGCATATACTAGTGTAGATTTGAGTAATTCTACTGCTTGATTATTTGCTGTCTGCTAATGCAGTGTACAGCTTATCAGCCAGAGTGTTTTGCAATAATTATTACTCTAAATTGATTTAACATGCGAATACACAATGATATTCATCTGTCAATTGTGGGCATCTTATACTTTGTGTCCATGTATGCATAGATGACATTACTGGTGTGTTTGTGTTGACGAAATAGAAGTCAAGGATGAATTACAGTAAAGATGACTTAGGTGGTTAGAACATGTTAAAAGAGGCAGGGGAAAACCAAAGCTATCATGGTCTATCATGTTTGCTATATGCTAAGGATCTAGTTGTTGGATCTTCCTGTAGATCTATTAATAAACTGAAAGTAGTGGTGAGAAATGATTGATTTAGCCGATCCTATATTTATTTGGAATGAGAACTGGATTTTTGTTGTTGTTATTGTTGTATGGTGGTAATAGAACTACAGCTCTATGTTTAATTTGTAAAATTCAATACTTATAATACCTAAGCTGATCAAAATAAAAGATACTAACATCTTGGTAGTAGTCTGAGTAGCTCAACTTGGACCTAACTCATCTAAAGTTAATAAATTGCTTAAAATATAAAATTGCCAACGATGATGCATGTGTCATAGGTATCTATATCCATATGTTCAATTATTTATAATCTCTCAATTAAAGCTCCTTTTTTTTGGTGCTCTTGTGTGGACACAACATATAGGCCCGTTTGACATGACTTTTGTTTTTCTTCTTGTAGAAGAGTTTGTGGAGAAGCTACCTTAATTTGTATTTGAAAACTAAATTTTAAAAATACTTCCTATTCCAGAAATGTATTTAGAGGAACTCACATTTGACTAATTTCCTCTAAAAGCTCTTCTAACTAGAAAAAACACTTTCATAAAATTAACCCGGTCCAAAAGCTACTTTTGGTCTCAAAAGTTTATTTTGACTTTTTAAAAATCATGCCAAACGGGTCCATAGTACACGATGTTGTTCTAAGTGCTCTTCAATGCATTACTTTCTTTACTCTATAAATATCCTGTCCCCACATTTCTTACACCTCTCGCTTCAGTAATAAAATTCCTTAAGAGAAAGTATTGATTCTGACTTTGTATATATATGACATGTTCCATATATGTTTCTTTTCTTTGTCGACTATTGGTCTTAATTTCAATGTTTGTTTTAGGTGGGAACATACTTTGTAGGTCAGTATTACCAGATGCTACAGAACCAACCAGAATTCGTGTACCAGTTCTACAGTGAGGCCAGCACCATGCTCCGGGTTGATGGCAACACCAGAGAGACAGCCAGTGCTATGCTGGTAGTCTATTTGAAACTACTTATTTATGTGCAGTTCTAAATTTAATACAATGAGAGAAAATTCTGGATCTTTTATTGATATGAGTTAATTACACCAGATTTGATTTACATCGCTTAAATACTAAGACTAAGAGAAGGAGCTAATGACGTGCTAACTCAAAAATCCCGACTTATACAAATAATGGCAACTTATCTAACTGCCTCCCTCAAGGTAATGAAGGGGACCGGACATTTAAGCGTGCTTCTTAAAACCTTGAAATTAGTTCTGCTTAGCGCCTTAGTCGAAATGTCTACTGTTTGATCTTCTGTGGGGATATACATCAAGCTCCTGATTAAGTATATTCTCCGGAATATGTCTAAGTGTCTATCTTATATGCTTCTTGTGCACATGGAACACTGGGTAAGACGCTGGTGAACCAGCAACACTGGTTTCTGGTTTAGCTGCAGCCCCAGCTCACTGAATATACTCTGAATCCAAGCGAACTCCGCAGAAGCTTGAGCTAAAGCCTTGTAGATGCAGTGTTAAAAATTTATGAATAGAAATTACGGTTTTGTTAATACCAAGTGTTGTATATTTAGTTTTACTTCCTTTCTTGATCTAGCCACCACCTTCTGCTTCTTGGGGCTCCTTTGAATGAGATCAACATCAAGGATTCAAGATAAATGCAATTACCACTGGTGTTTCATTGCCGGCCTATTCATAGTTTATATTGACTCGATGATCCATTGATTAAAGTGATATACTAAAATCTATATATCCTAAGTATGAAACTTTATTCACTTATCTTCTCTTGAGTTTTCAGTTTTTGGTTATTTAATTATTATAATGGACTGAAGAAGATAGAAATCTGAACTTTCAAACTTAAGGAAACAATATATTTCTGGTTTAATTTCAGACCTTTTGGCCAAACTGTCCAGTTTGATCCTTCAATCTATCTGGTTCCAGTGTTAAATGCAGAAAACTTAGTTTCTTTTCTCAATATTGTTGTAGTGTGAAAGCAGTGCAGGATTTCCACTTTTTTTTTTTTGATACTTGCTTTTCATTAAATGCTGACTACATTACTGGATTAAATTCATCCCATTTCCCTTAATAATGTAACTTTTCATGATTTCTTTATCCATGTTTTCTTGGTCTATTGTTTGTTGGTGTTTTCAGTTTTTCTTCTGTTATTTATTTGCAGCAGATCCACCAACTTATCACATCACTCAATTATAGGGGCATAGAAATTAAGAGTGCACATTCTTTAGAATCTTGGAATCAAGGAGTTTTAGTGATGGTTTCGGGTTACGTGTATGTAAAGACTTTGAATGTGAAGAGGAAGTTTGTGCAAACTTTTTTTCTTGCACCTCAGGAGAAAGGCTACTTTGTTTACAATGATATATTCCATTATGTTGATGAAGAACAAATTCTGCAGCATCCACTCACCTATTTGTCTCAGAGTTCTTTTGATTCTAAGCTCAATGCTTCAGCTACAGCCCAAGAACAAGGTTATTTTTCCATTCTAGTTCTTTTCTAGAAGTAACTTTACCTAACTTTAGAAGAAGATTTTGCTTTCATTATCATGGTTTGTTGGCCCAAATCTCAAAGAAGATTGATTTCATTAGTATACTAATATTTTTGGCTGAGAGTTTCTAGGTATATATAAACACCTTGGTCAAAAAACACTTTTGGCCAAACCACGTTTTATCCTAGGATCCACACCTACTTCCCTACCATTCATATACCATTTATAAACATCTTGCCACAATGCCCTTAATTTTTGATTTTCTAATCAGCATAAAGTGAAGAAAGAAATCCACAACATTTTGTGTTGATTGGTGAGGTGTTTCATGTTTGAATGCTTTAGCATCCCTTCTATTCCAGAAGACTATCATGTTTGACCTTTTGAGGTTAAAGAGACAAGTTGTATAGATAAATCTCATATTAGCTTGCTCATAATATGGACTCAAATGGATAGGACAATGATATTTGTAGAAAATAATACCACATTGTGTTTTAGCTTTTAAAGAACTAAAAAAATGTAAGGTAGAATTGTCTAAAAGTTATTTTTTCAGAAGTGAAACAGGACAGTCTTTTGGGACAGTGGTGGTACAATTTTTCGATTACTGCATTATTGTTATTCAGATGCAGTATGTACTTAATTGTGATACTTGATTAGGGTCGTCCCACTGCATACTTTGCCATCAAAATCTGGTTGCAATAATTCATACTTAATTTTTTAAATACTAATTTGTAACTGAAATACTTCAAAAATAGTTCTATAAGAAATATTTAACAGTTGGCTTATTCCTGCATATCAAGGGGAATACTTACATGTAAGAAAAAAAATTATGATATAATGATCTTTTTGTGCCTCTTTTACACGTGATAGTTTACCCGCAGTCAATATAAAAGGTTCGTTCTCTAATTTCTGGATTCAAATGACTATTTTCAGTATCCAACTACATATTGGGTGGAGAAATCCAGGATAGAGAGTTTGTGGCTCCTGCAAATATAGAAGAGTATGGTCCAGTCAAAAGCTATAACTATGCAGAGGAACAGCTACACCAAATCCCTGAAACTGAAAAGATTTTTGAAGATAATTTTTCTGTGCAGTCAAACAGTTCACTTCAGGGTGCTATGAACTCTGTACCTGATCATTTTTCCGCTCCTATTGAAGAACCCATTGTGGAGCCCCAAAAGCATACTTATGCTTCTATTGTGCGTGATGAAATCTCAGTTTTATTCTGCTGCAATTTACATTGCACTATCCTAATTATAGTAGCTAGCATGAGTTTGATGGACTCATTATGTGTTGCTCTGTTGATGAAAGTTACAGGTTGCTAAAGGACAACCTTCTCCAGCATCTCCTTCTCAGTCCTCTTTTAACAAGCCTATACCTTCAGAGTGGCAGCGTGCACCCGAATCTCTTAGTCAGCCATCTGTTGCTGCTTCAAACACAATTGAAAGATCTGGGATGGAGACAGTGGAAGAAGCATCAGCCATGGAAGACGAAGGTGACTTTTCTATAATATTTGTTCACTTTTGCTCCTTCCCCCATTACCGTTTCTCTTATACAATATAGAAAACAAAGAAAGGCCATTTTTGCTTTTATGAATTACTGTTAGTTACTGACCTTATTATTTATTCTTGTGATATTCATCCACAGTTGAAATCAAGTCAGTGTATGTGAGAAATGTGCCATCCACAATGGCTGCTTCTGAAATAGCTGAGGAATTCAGTAAATTTGGTAAACTGGCACCTGATGGTGTAGCCATTAGAACCCGGAAGGTTTGTTCTTTTGGCTTTGTCTCTTTAAATTTTTTGTATTTACCTCAAAGAAGCTAAAATGCTGTAATTTTACCATGAAATTGATGCAGGATATTGATGTATGCTATGCATTTGTTGAATTTGAAGATACCTATGGGGTCCAGAATGCAGTTCAGGTTCAAACTTATTTGGGCACTTCATGTTGTTGAATATATTTTCAGCATATATGTTGACAAATTTAAACATTAGACGCTTATGTTCTTTTTGGCTGCTAACTGCTATAATTTATTCTCTTCATACTCCATGGCACCTTTTAATCTTGTAATGGCACATAGGAACCACAATTGTGTCTTGAGTTCTCAAGCATTAATAGCGGAGGGGAGGGTTTGTGTTGGCAAACTTCAAAATTAACTACTTGTTTGGCCCCCATTTCTTGAAACTCATTTTTCTTCAAACTCATTTTCAATCATACATTTACGGAACCCACACATTTCGCCAACTTTTCAACTTCACATTTCACCAACTTTTATTAAAATCTACTAAAATTTTAATTTTTATCCAAGCCAAACAGGGGCTAAACTTGTTTCTTGAATTTACAATTAGCATTTATAATGTGATGAGGGAGGGAGGGAGGGAGGGAGTAGGCTCTTTCTTGCCATGTTTCAAAGTTCATACATATTTTGCTCTCAAATATCTTAGCTCTGATTTTACAAGTAGATTAGGGAGTGAGAGTGTGCCAAACTCTTTGCATCATGCGCTTTCTTATGTTACTTTAATTACCTCGAAGGGGTCAAACTTCTTGGTTGCTTGCATGTAAAGTAGGCCTTATGTTTCATTTGTTTCTTTGTAGGCATATTCCGTTCAGATTGGCGGACACCCACTCTATATCGAAGGGAGGCGACTGAATAGAAGTAACCCAACTCGTGGAGGAAGTATGCACTTAACTATGTTCTGTTACAACACATATGCCTTGGACACAGTATTTCGACTCTTGATAGTCGGTTCACAAACATTATCATTGTTCTTATTTAATCATAACTGCTTCCAAACCACTGACCTATACTTTCTTTCTGGTTATTTTTGTTTATTAACATTCACTTCAAAGCTGAACAACTCTCTGAAAATCCTTAAAATAAATTTCCATGATGCATATGAGTTCCATAGATTACCACGCATATGTACTGTGTTACTTCCAGCAGGCCATAAATTTTTGGCAAGATAGTCTTGTGTACAAAGTATCAAGCATATGTTTCTTATTCAAACATGTGATCTCGGTCCTTAGCTGCTGGCAATTATGTGCATACTGCATTTTTTGATTATGTTGGGAACATTACTTGTGCACTCGTGCTAAGAATTTTATTTCTGCTTAATCAAGATTATCGAGAATCTTGGTGGTTCTCGCTTGTGATGATCATTGATGAACACCATGCTTTTCTAATGGTTGAATTGTTTTAAACAGGAGGAAGGGGTAGAGGCAGAGTTAGCTACCAGATGGAAGGGACAAAGGCACGGTTTGGTGGCCGTTGTTTTGGAAGTGACCGGGACATCAACAGAGCAAGAGGGAACGGATTTTATAGGTAGGCGCCTCGACAAGAAAGAGAAACTCATTGGAATGAATGACTTGCAGAAGCTCGGGGAGGTAGTTTGTGGACAGGCAATTTTGGAACTTCGCAGTATCTTTCTTGAGTCTATTTTTGTGTTACCTTTTTTTGTTACGGTTATATACTAATGAAATGTTTATGCAATTTTGGGTTCCTATAAAACTTAATAGAGAAGAAAAAAATTAGTGGTGGGTCCCCAACTTTTCAGCTAGTGTGAATATAGTTCTCCATCCTTCGAAATTGAGGTTTCGGGTCCCCAATTTATGTAACTCCGTGACTTTGGCTTCCCACACAACGGAAGTCACTTTCACTTTTAATCTGTGACAAATTCAGATTTGACTTTTGAGTTTTGAATACATTTTGAGTTATGTGATTTGGTGGTGTATTATGAGATTGTTAAAAATGTGTTCTTATTTACAATTTCAAAAATTGTTTTCGAAAATAAAAAAAGGAAAACGTGTTCTCTCTCTCTC
>CAIGRB010103445.1:31885-47574 GCA_903798255.1 Fraxinus quadrangulata | reverse complement strand
CTTTTTAATTCTTTATTTTTCAAAAATTCACTTTTAAAAATCTCTTGCACTCAGATTCTATATTACTCACACACTTGTTAAAAAAATGAAAATTTTTGGAGTTCTTTAAGATCTTCAATATCTTGGGTTACTCTATCAAAGTCGAAATAGTATTTTGTAAACAAGTCAAGTTTAGAAATTGTTAGTAATACAATATTTATTTAGGTTATTTGAAATTGGGTAATGCTACACGTATCAAATGATTTATCGAATCGACAAATGACGGTCCTCTATTGGGGGGGCGCCTGTGGCATAGGCACCCCTTCAATAGGGGGCGGTCACTTGTCGATTCAGTAAAAGATTAGGTAAATTATTATGTACAAATAGAATAATCTTTTGAAATTTGATCTACGAACATAACCATGTAAAGAAGGATAACTACGTCCTCGAGCTCGAGCTTTAAATTTCTTTTCGGTAGTACTGTTTTTAACTTCAGCCTTACTAATGAATAAATTGTTCAATTCAAGCTTACTATCATTTTGGAAATCTTGTTTTCGTGTGAACGTATTCCACAGATGGGATATTTAATTTGTAAGTTACAATATTGCATTGATCGATACGTACAATGCTTAGTATTTATCGTTTATGGATAAGATTATTGGAGTATCTAATCTCATTCACTCTCCTAATTTTTGTATCTCATTATTAGCCTAGCAAAATACTTTCACCATTGGTGGTTTTCTTTGAGTTTCTTTTTCGTGAATGTATTCCTTAGGTGGAATATTAACGTGTGCGTTAACATATTACATTGGTTGATACACACAATGCCTTGTATTTTACATATAAGAATCTTGAGGTGTCTAATTTCATTCCCTATCCTGATTTCCGTTTCTCATTATTAGTCCAAGAGAATGCTTTCACCATTGGTGGTTTTCTTTGAGTTAATGCATAATTTATGACATTGTAATGGTAGATACACACAATCTAGTATTTATTGTTTACTTATAATAATATTGGGGTATTTAATCTAATCTCATTTCATTTCCTAATTTCCGTCTCTCAGTATTAGCTCAGTAAAATATATTTACAATTTGTGTTTTTTTCGATCTATACACATTTCACCTCTCCATCCTTTATCAATGACAATCAACATGAAACTCAATCGCTAAGTGACGTTAACAAAATCTCAAACACAAGTCAAGAATTATGAATTAAGGAAAACAAAAATCTAAGAAAGGTCAAAAATAGCTACAAACAAATACTAAAAAAATATTTGTGATGTCATATTTTTGGTCAAAATAATTATATAAATACAAATGAACTACTAATTATAAGTATATCTAAACAAAGAAGGCAAAATAACAACCACCCCTCAGTTGTTCGCAAAATGGTCCAAAAACATTGATATTTTGTTCATATTTTCCTTTGTATGCGGTGTTTTCATGTTGTTTAGAGAGGGACTTTCTCTCCTCCCAAATCTCTTCAATTTCTCCTTTTTGGTCGTTACAATCTTTTTCCTTTTCCTCGTCGTCCTATTTCTGGACGACGAGGTGACCGAAACCTCCTCTCTCTCCGCCCTGTGCCAACACTAGCTCCATCGTTACCGCCACCACCGCCTCTTGTTTTCTTGTTTTTCTTAAATAAAAATGGCGATCTTAAAACCCTTTCAACTTTTAGAAATAAACATAATTTCTGCACAAGATTTGGAGCCCGTTTCAAAGAAAATGAAAACTTATGCAGTTGCATGGGTGAATCATCATCGAAAGCTTTCGTCTCATGTTGATTCAGAGGGAAATACAAATCCGACATGGAATGATAAATTCGTTTTCAGGGTTGATGAGGAATTTCTTCGACGTGATACTTCTGCTGTTATGATTGAAGTTTATGCTGCACATTGGTTCCGGGATACCCTAGTTGGCACCGTTCGGATCCTCGTAGGCAACCTAATTCCGCCACCTACTCATCCGCACCGCCGCCGTCAGCCCTTCGGTGGAATGCGGTTTGTTGCACTTCAGGTTTTTACATGACCTTTTGTTGTTTAGATTCGAATCTTCACATGCATGCAATCACTTTCATGGTTTTTGCATTTGATGTATTGATTTGTGATCTAATAATCTTACATTGTCTGTCATTTGATCCGATGTTATAGCTACCTTCATGGCATTTGTGGTTGTAAATTATTAGAATCATGAATATACAACATTCTTGCATTAATTGAGATATCGTTTGTGATCCCTGTATCGATGTACGCATATTTCAGGTACGTCGACCTTCGGGGCGACCACAGGGAATATTGAACATTGGTGTGGCCTTACTGGACAGTTCAATGAGGAGCATGCCATTGTACACACAAGGCGCTTCGGCTGTTGGATTTCGCGATTTGATGGAGGACCCTAATCTCAATAACCATCGTCAAAACAACGATGAACACAACAATAATCAGGCACCGACTCTCAAGCCTATACTGCGTCGCTCAAAAAGTGAACGTAGCGAACTCATGCACTTGGACAATTATTCTGACACAAACAGTTCCTTGGTTGCAATCCCAAAAAAGATGGGGGCTCGAGGAAATGGCGGGTCGATGCTGAGTATATCGGAAGCTTCGGAAGCTGGGGAGACTATTACTAAGAGCAAGAACAAGAAAGGCAAGGCGAGTTCGGTTATCAGTGGCGCAGAGCTTCGGGAGAAACCGAAACAGAAAGGTAAGAAAGGAAAGGCAAGTTCAGTGGTAAGTGATTCAATTATTAGCAAAGAAACCTCTGTTTATGGCAAGATTTCGAAGCCAGATTTGAAGAACAAAGGCCAAGAAAACGTGGACAAAAATCACGAAAAACCAAGGAAGGAATTGAATGGCCCCGCACCAGCAAACAAGGTGTTTGATGAGAAATTAGGTAAGAAAGTTGCGGGGCAAGCTATAGAGAAACTACCAGTAACAACCATTGGAAAGCCTGTTTCAAAGTTCAATGGATATGAGAATGGTGGTGCACCAAAGGGTAGCAAATTTGTGATAGGAGCACCATTCAAAGCTCATTCGATTTATTCTGACTCGGAAGTCGGGCCCCCACCATCTGAGGTGGCGGCAATGATGGCTGAAAGGAAGTATCCTTTGGATGATAATCAGAGCTCTGTGTTGGATGGTTGGAGCTTAGATGAAAGTGTTGAAGGGCTTAAATCCAAGTTGGAGAGGTGGCGAATGGAGCTGCCACCGCTGTATGATCGAGGCTTCTCTACGAGTAGCTACCAATCGAGGTCAAGTGCTCGGCCAACCCGAAGGAAATCTGATAGTAGCATTGGCTTATTCTCATGCTTTGGCAACATCTGTGGGTATGAGTGCCAATGCGTTTGTGGTAAGCCTCCCGGGAGGAGTATGAGCTCAACTAGGTTCCACAGCCCAGCTACCACACCGGGTCGATCATACCTTTGAGAAAGCATAAATACATTGCCGATTTAAACCCGTTATGACATGATTAGATAGTTCTGGACATTATTAAATAAGAACAAGCTATTTATACCGTCCACTACAATCAAAGACTGCATACCAAACATCCACTCAGTATATTTATCGTTGTTCCCGTGATTATGAATCAAGGTGGCGTTAGTGCCTTACAAATTACCTCTATTGACAATGAGGGACTTCCCATTGATTGATTTGGATTTATTTTTGAGAGGAAATTCCGACTTTTGAGGCACATGAAAACTTAAGGCAAAGACATCATGGTACAAGTCAGGAAAAGAGTTAAGTATTCTTTACTTTCATGGCTTTCTCATAACTATGTAATGTGTCTGATTTCTTAGAGTAATGATGTAAGAAAATTCTTGTCAGTCTAAACAAATAATTGAATTCTTTCCTCTTGTACTTTTCCACCGTCCCCTAAATATGCGACTTCCAGTTCCTCTATTGTGTTTTTTCCTTGCAAAGGTATACTTTTCTTAGTAAACGTAAATTTGAGCCTCAGATTAAAAGATATTTTGCAGAATTAATATTATTTCATGTATTAAATCAAAGAACGAAAGAAAAGAAATGCTATCTGAAATTGTCCAACCTTGACTAATCTTACAAGTGATGAAAATAAGGTGGCCGTTGTTTCTTTCTCTTGCATGGGCACGTATCACTCTCGAACATGGACCAGCACCAGCTTATGTAATGTTGCACCAATTACCACATTCATATGTCGCGTGACTTTATCACTCTTGAACTCAGACTAGCACCACCTTAAATTCTGTTGCACCAATTATCAAACTCTTGAATTTCAAGATAATAAGATTAGAGTCTGAATATGGAAGTGTGAGGAGTTCTGATGTATTCATCATGAAGATAGTTACCTTGAAGCATCAGCTTTTGGCACTTAATTTCTCCAGAAGGATCTTGTTCAGAAGTAAGGGATTAGCCTTGCCTTTTGATTCTTTCATTATCTAGTAATTATAATAAAAATGTCAAAAAATTTGCCACCGGAGAAAATACTAAAGAAAAAAATGTCGAGCACGAAATAATGGAAAAAACCTCTTAAAATTGTACAAGAATTGTACCTGGCCAGCAAAATAACCTTGTAGCTTAGTTTTACCCCCTCGATATTGCTCTAACTGCTTTGGATTATCTGCAAGGACTTTATCCACCATTTTCTCAATCTCAACAGGGTCTGCAATCTGATTTACAAGAAAAAGGAAATCAGTCTTTCTATTAGTCATATACGAGGGAACATATATTTCAGACGATAGCACCTTTATCACATCCACAATTGTGTTCACTCTTGTATCAACATAATAAAGTACTAAAAGTCAAAACAATGAGCGTAAAAAGTGTTAAGAGTGCTCTGCTGATTGTACCGAAAAAATGTGTCCTGAACCATCTCACACTGGAAAAATGGCATCCCTAATCACAAACGTAAGAACCTTGTGTGCTGGAGTATGTAGAGCCTAATCATATTGTTCACTTGCCCCCTCAATTGCAAAAGGCCGACGAATGGCAGGGGTCACCTTGGCGACTTCTGGATCCAGGGGAATATTTGGGATAGTCCATACACGTATTAGGTAACCCTAATATACTTGCCATACGCGAAGGATTTTAGTCTATTTTAAAGACAAGATTGGCATGAGATCCTTTGCACGCTTCTTTCTTATAGGAAAAAACATGCAATAACAAGTGTCTTATCTCTCACATTGAGGGCAAATCACTATAAATTTGTTTCTTTGCTTTGTATGTTTGCAATTTCATTTTGCTTATTAGTCTGGAATTGGGGCTTAATCCCTAACATCGTAGACGTTTCCCATGAACAATAATTCATTATCCATCATATTCTCCACAACAGAAAACGAGCTAGTTTGAAGTTGTTAAACAGGTATTGTTATATGAAAGGCAGTTACCGACACAGATTTATCAGGATATACTGTTTTCTCACTCACTTGCACATGATGGTACATCCAATCCTATCATTCCATATCTGAACAGGGGCTAGACAGACAGAGCAGGCACATTTATGAGAAGCACTTGACTATACGTGCTTGTAACCTATTACCACCTAATATCGACTACGAACGAGTCGTTTTCTGCATAATCTATTTAATAGTAGCTCTTCAAATTCCAAGTTTTTAGTATATAGTAGGTTATCCCACCCCCAAAGGCTCTTGACTCCTACCCAATGAAGAAAGAATAATAACATGGCCCATAAGCTATAGACCAGCTTGAAAAAAGTAAGATATTGTATGGTACTGAATATAGAAAATTAAACCTAAAAATTTAGGAGAATTGAGAGTTTAGCAAAACATTTGACAGTTTGCAGAGTATTTGACAATCATCAGGATAACTATAACTAAATTTATTGGTAGCATTTGAATTGGCATGAAAGCCAAGTCAATCCAACATTTAGATTATAAGTTCTCAAAAATCTAATTTAAAACAACAAAAATGATAAGCAAATTAAGTTGGAGACATAATGTGATTTGACTTGCCTGAACCAAATTCTTTTCTTTTATCAGCCCTTTAACAGTTCCACCCTTTGCCATTAACTCGAATAATATCTGCAAATTTTATTCAAAATACTGGTAAACACAAGCAAAACCTCAGTTATCTACAAGAAAATATAGTTCGTACATATAGATGTCCAACGTCTCCCACCCTTTCCTCCACTCGTATGTACACGTGTGATTGGTTTCTCGACTCAAAAAGTTGTTATCATTGGATAACCAAATCTAATAATATATTTTACTTTGTAACTTTAGAATATTAAATGGACAAATTAGAGTAAATGAATTGTGTTATTCCGTTGAATGGTTGTTTCTGAATAGATTTCAGATTCCATATAAGACTTGAGCTGTGGATGGAGGAGGTTATTTAAATGAGGGAGAAGTGCCTTTTTTTCTCACCCACTAATCAACTTATACACAAAGCACGAGGCTTTGCTGATCATGGTCAAGGACAGTGGATCAGAGAAGGAAAATATGAAAGACAAGATAGCTTGGACAGGAGGAAGAGGCTGAAAGAAATAAATCAATCTATAAGGCATGCTAAGCAATAATTAAATGAAGACTTAACTTAGAGACTACACAATAAATAAATGTGTGCTCAATAGATGACAAAGGTATAATGAAAAAAATAAGAAAAGTATATACCTCTTTGCCAATTTTCCCACTTATGGTCCCACCTTTAATTGAGGATATAAGCTCAACCAATTCGTGTGAGTTAAGTTTAATTTCATGAATAGACAACTTCTCATTTTTCATATAGGCAGCAATATCTCCCATTATCCAATTGGCAGCCAACTTTACATCAGCACCCTCTGCAACTGTTGAATCAAAAAAATCCGCAACCTAGACAATTGTCGTGAACGTAGAAAAAAATCAGCATCAATGGTGTATGTACAGTGCTAGATATAATAACATAAATAATGCATTGGTGGCATAGATATGTCATACGTTGATGATTAAAAGGCAAGGCAAACCCAATTATTCAACATGTCTTTTGTAGAACTTCCAGATATTAATTTTGTCAACATAGAGTCGGAACCAAAAAAAATTTTAAGGACCAACAGGACTTACATTGATGTCATTGGTAAGAAAGAGAACATCCTGCATGTTTAGACCCATTCCTTCATATCTTCGACGCTTCATTTCTGGAAGTTCAGGTAAGGAATAACGGATCCCATCAACATATTCCTCAGTTAGTGTAACTCCTGGAAGATCAGGCTCTGGGAAGTAGCGATAGTCAGCAAGTCCTTCCTTCTTCCTCATTGTAACTGTTTTCTAAAAGTAGAACAAACATGTAGCTTAGTAGTTAATATACAAATTCTTAGCCTATGTTTTCTTTTTATCATGACAGCAAAAAGAAATATAACCTGAGCGCCTTCTTCCCAGAGACGGGTTTCTTGTACAATTTGATCAGCCTGACCTTGGCTATGAAGAAGCGCCTGTCTTGATATCTCAAAGTCAATAGCTCTACTCACAGATGAAAATGAGTTCAAGTTCTTTATTTCTACCTGTTGGTGCAAGTTTGAACAACTGAATAATGTAAAATTTTATTTTATAAGCATTCGACAATATATATATCAGCATCTTAAAATTATTTACATCTATGTAAAATAAAAAAATTAATAGCAAAGCATATATAGGCCAAAATAGGTACAATATATTGATAGGCCAAGCGGCTAACCAACGACTGCAATTCATTTCGGATACGCAGGATCAGCATTGAATTAAACTACCATATCACTTGCTATTGCTTTACAACTGATCAAGCTGAGGGCTAGTATCGATGTTTCGACTAAATTCGCTGAGACCATGTGAGACATACTATGAGAAACTAATCTCATCCCAAAAAGGACATCATATTTCAGGGATCTTCGTTAATGTTTAGATGTCAATTCAGTACTTGCCATTAAAAGTTTGCAGAAAGAGAAGGTTCAACTCTCTTCATAAGTTCATATGGTTCTAATGTTTTATTCAACTATAATTCAGTTGAACAGCATTTTAAATCTTTAATATATCAATAGAGAATGGTCTCCTAATCACTATAAGCTCTGTAAACTAATTTTACTACAGAAGTAAGAATCCTAGAATTAACAAGTTTAGTTCATATATTATTTTCTGGTTCCAAGAAACAAGATATTGTGAAAGAGCAGTTATTTACCTTTGTACCAAACTCTAGCTGCCCGATTGGACGAATAGAGATATTGACATCACAACGAAGTGATCCTTCCTGCATATTTCCGTTACTTACTCCCAAATATCTAACTACCCTCTGCAATTCTGCAGCATATTCTGAAGCTTCAATACCGGTTCTCATATCAGGTTCAGAAACAATCTCAAGCAAAGGCACTCCTGCTCTATTCAAATCAACCTACATGCCATTAAACATACAATACAATAAACACTAAAATCTTCAGTGGGTTGAGACGAAGTTTTTCAAAATTTTGCATATGTATAGACTTCAACTACCAAAAAATATAGACTCCCAAAGTAGCATGGCAGACATCACTAGAAATTCAGTAAGCTTGTATTATAAACCGTGGGAAAATAAATGCCAAAATTAATATCTCAAGTTCATAAATTCATTCCATATTAGAAACTGACTGGTCAAATGGGAGGGCAGGATTGGAGAATTACATGGAAAAAATTGCGAATGTAAAAAAAAAAAAGTCTTGAAGAGTGAATTCTTGCCTGAGAAAAACTACCATTGCCGGTATGAAGCAGCTTCCCAGCATCTTCTTCCATATGAACTCTGGTAATTCCAAACCTTCTATGACCACCGCCGAACTCAACAGGAATATCAACATCTAGGTAACCACCAGTTGCAATTGGGATATCAAACTGTGAAATCTGGTACCCTTTGGGAAGGTCTGGATAAAAGTACTGCTTCCTATCGAACTTTGAACTCAGAGAAAGATTACAGTTAAGTGCAAGACCAACTTTAACGGCAGACTCTATGACCTTTGTGTTCAGAACAGGTAGTGCCCCGGGCAAGCCCATGCACACGGGGCAAATACTTGTGTTTGGTTGGGCCCCATAATTGTATGGACAGCTACAAAAGGCCTTGGTTAGAGTGGAAAGCTGCACGTGGGTTTCTATGCCTATGATTGCTTCAAAGTTTTTCAAAATTTCATCATGCTTTCTAGATTGGGTTTGAGTTGATACTTTCAGCTGAGGCTGTGACTTTTCTTGTGTTTCAGTTTGAGCTCGTATGCTTTTCATTGTACTATATAGCATACCATGTTTTCTAGAAAAAATTGAAGATGGGTACATCAGAATAGAATGGGTATGTAACCCTCGAAAGAATGTTAAAGCCATCTCACAAATTCTTCAACTCTGATCCACGCTGAATGCCAAGCGTCAAAACAACCTTCAAAACAAAAAAAATTGTCAAAATAATACTACAGTCCATTAAGTAGACAACTGTCAAGGAATTTATAACTTTAAAATACAATTAATTTCAAAAAGGACACACACCGAGGTTGAGATTAGCCGACCCCAAATCAGTATGGGATAAGGCTTAGTTGAGTTGAGTTTATTGCACAGAAATGACAATCAATAGTTAACCACAAATCCTTCAATATCCATCAGCCGACTTTTTTCCGTGCTAATTACCACTCCATGTAATCCCATTTAAATTACAATTCCACTTTATGGCCCTCAAATTCCAGTTCTTAGAGGCATCTCAGTCTTGTTGCAAGAAAATCTACGCAATAATAACCCCTTCCCTCATCCTCTCAGGGTTCTCGAGCATCTCTCTCTTTTCTTCCCTCACCACCATTTCTTAAATTGGCTTAGAACACCCTCATATCTCCCCTCTACAGTACAATCTCTTTCTTACACCTGTACTCGTCTACCGTCACTAGGCAGCACTATCTTCTCAAGATGATGATTCGGCTGCTGCCATTTCAGCACCACTACTTCATCAATCAAGCCCAGTCTAGCTTCTTACATTTCTCTCTTCATTCAATACAGAATAGAATATCGAATTCACCTACAAATACCTGTTCATGATATTCTGGTTATATTTTCATCACACATTTAACAAAATTAATTTTTTTAACAATTAATTGCTAGCACGTGCACAATTATATATTACAAAACACATTTAGCCAGTAAGCTTCTTAATATCTAGAAAGCAATTCTCCAAAGAAGTATTAAATCAAATAGTTAAAGAGCAATCAAATTGAGTTATATGAAAATAGAACACAATCAAATATCAACGAGTGCATAAAGTTTGTAATTTTAAAATAAAATTGAATAAAAAGGTCATAAATTTTCAAAATTGAGAAAGAATTACGTTGAAACAGCATTATTACAAATATAAATCGATCAAAATGAGGAACAGTACATAAAGAATGCAATTTTAAACTAAAAGAACTGAGCTACAAAAATTCAACCTAGAAAACGAATCGGTGAAAAAGGCATTTACTTCAATGTGAAGAACAGCATACAAGTAAACTAAAAAAGGAGAATAAAAGCCATAAACATTCAAAGCCCAGGATTTTTTTTTTTATTTTTTTTGGGAAAAGAACTTACAGGTAAAACGAAATTCATCCCAAATAAAGGAAGAGTACATGAAGTTGGCAACTTTGAACAAACATTGATAAGAAAAGGTAAAAGTTTTGAATACCCGGAAGAGTAATTTTGTAATCAAGAGCATGAAGAACCAATGGAGGCCATTGGTGGGACACTGGTACAGCGTGAGGTAGAGATAATACGAGTGAATAACTTGAAAATTGCTTGATGTAGTTTTAAATTATTATTAGCAATTAATTTTTTGAAGGGTCCGTTTTAATTACAAATGTAGAATTTGAGTGGATAAATTTTTATTATTATTGAAAATTGAATTTTTTAGAATTTGTTTTATTGTGAATTATAATTAATTGATATAATTTTTCACGAAAATATTGAAAGTTTTGTATTCGTTTGTTTTTATTTTTCATGAAAACTGTCTATTAAAATAATAATTTTTTTTATCATTTGGTCTAGCATTTGTTTCGATAGCAAAAATAAAAAAATTAAAAATTTAAAAAAAAATAACATATCGAATACCATTCGTTTGGCTTTGTTTTGCATGTAAATTGTTAATAAAAGAAATAATTTTTTTTAACCATTGTGTCTATAATTTTTTCCAATTGCCAACAAAGAAAAAAAAAAGGAAAGAAAGAAAGAAAAAGAACCTAGAAAATCGAAACCAACCAAAAAAAGAAATCTTTTTCCTCCAAGCCGGAAAGTAGGTGCGTGGGTGGAATATGTGGAAAAGAGTTTTCGGAGAAATTTTTTGATGTCAAACGGTGCAAAACTTGGAAAATGAAGATCATTTTCCAAGTTCCATGAAAAATGTTGCCCATCAGCCTAAGATGTATATTTACAAATTGTTATATTTACCTTAAAAATAAGTTTTATTCATTTTTTTTTTCTTCTCCTTCTCCTTCTCCTTCTACATCTTTTTTTTTATTTTTTCTGGGGATCTCCGTTCAATTACTTACTTACTTATTTAATTTTAATGATCGGCGTTGTCCAAGATATGATATTTGATGAATTACCTGATTAAATTTTGTGACAAGGGCACACCATGTAATATTATGAATTGTGATTACTGCTCGTTACAATTGTTAATAATTCAAACTATTTTTCAAATAGATTAACCTTTTTAAGCTAAATTTTCGCGATAAAAATAATATCATATCCAAAAAGCTCACAAACAATTAAGTTGCATTCCAAGATTTTGTTCTTCGAGAAGGCATCGACAATATTATTTTGAAGGATTCTAAGTTTTTGTTCTTGAACAATCCATTGATGATATCTTGTTAAAGGTAAAATCACGCATCACTTTGATATCATGCTAAGTGTAAAATTTCTTGTCTTTTGAATATGAAACAATTATCAACATGAAGATGTTTAATCCACTAAAATTTAGCATTTTTTCTTGAACTTAGTTCTCAACTCCGCCACTAGTTTGAATTGATGCTCTTAATAAAGTTGACCTAACAACTACATGGCTCATAGAATAAGAAGTTTTAGAATTTTTTATAAAGGTTGTTCAAACAATGTTGTCACAAACAAAATTATATTTGACAATTTAGTTTTTACACTTAAATTCTTGCCTCCTGGTTTACAAAGAAAAAAAAAAAAAGAAAGAAAAAAAAAAGAAAAGAAATGAGGAACCTTAAAATCACTCTTAAATCTCATAAATGCAGCTAAAATTGGACAGATCAAAAAACAAAAAATGTACAAGTGCATGTATTACAAGATTGTACATAGAGTTGTTGAAATGCTTCCAATGCTGAGTGCTATCTCAAATGCTGTCAGTGCAGCCTTCCATTTATTCTGCAAAATTTGGAAACCAAAAATAAATAAACGAATTCTTTTCGTGCCGAATTGTTATTGTTTTAAGTTTATAGACGAGGTAATCGACCCTTTATGTGAAAAGGATGTTTCAAATCCTCTCTTTAATTGCTCAAAATTTTAGAGATGAATTGAATTCAACACGATATATGGATAGTCAAATAATTTGAGTTATGAATTTATTATAAAATTTTCAGGTGCCAAACCTTAGATTCCGTCAGCTTAAACTTTTAAATGAAGTGACGAAAAATTTGATCGTTTATATCCGACGAGAAGTTGATAAGAAGAGATCACTCACAGTTTTTGCTGCTTGGGCAGCATTGGGTGTGTGAGGAGTAAGACTTGTAGTTGTAGGATGCCCAACATTAATATGAATATGAGTTGGTGCTGGTGCTGGGGAAACCATGAACTGACTTGTTGAATGCCAAGTGGTTTGCTGCAACAAGCATAAAACAAGACCATATGAAAGCAAAATAATGCACATTTAAATAAATAAATTTATTTTTTGTTTAACCAACTTAAATTTTCTGAGGAAGCGGTTAAAAAACATAGTATCCGAGCATATATTCCCGGTCCAATTATGAAAATTGTGCACAAATTTGACATGTACACGACTAAAATGAAACTTCACTGCAAGTTGATGAAGAACAATGATTTTACCCTTATTATTCATTTCGAGATAATCAGCGTCTAAGAAATCCCTATGCGTAGTCAAGAACCCGAGATCTTGCTCTCAATACTGCATATCTCAGATTCTATGCATTAGGAGATGATGGAAAATTCATCTCCATCCATATCCGAACGTGAATCTAGCCTAAATAACACTCTTTATCACACGAGACCTTCAAAATAAAAAGAACCTTCTACAAACTCGTTAGATGCATTTAATTTACCGATCAAATACGCCCTCTTAGTCAATTATGTAGCTTGATACAAATTCTATCGCAGCTTTTACCCCAACACATTATACATTATTCTCTACAAACTTTGTTAGCTACAATAATTTATTGAAAATAAGATTTAAAGGAAGAAAAGTCCAAATATTGTTTAAATACTATGTGAAAAATATGTTAGTTTATTACATTACCTGATTCTGGTTTGCCTTTCCTCTAATAGCTGCATTTTTCTTCGTTTCTAACAAAGTGAAGGTATCCAAGAATTGTTGGCGACCATAGTGGTGGTGCTTACTCTTATTAGATCGGTAACAATAAATGCACACAGAGTACGAGCCTGAACTCTCAAAACACTCGATGCACGAAAAAAAGGTCCCTGGTATAAGAATCCCACAACATTTACAAAGTGGCCTTCCACTTTTAATTATGTAGTATAGTGTCAAAACCTCCCAAAAATCAAGACTGCCATTTCCATCCCGGTCGAGCTCCCTGAACAAGTTCGGATTGTTGTAGCATGTGTAACCTATCGAAAACATAATTTAAATAAATAAGTTCATCCCATTTGGTTAATATCATACTAGAGTAGACAAAAATCTTGTGTTCACAACGTGTTAAACTTTGATAGAAACTATGAATCTGAGTTGCACGTGAAGGGGCGTGTTCAACCTTGTTGAGTCATGAATGCCAAGAACTCAGCCAGGCTTACTCGTCCATCTCCATCGGTGTCCAGTGCTTTGAAGAACTCATATGCCAATGTCTTAACTTGTGGAGAGCCAGCTCTGTAATGAGCATCAGCAATTGCACGCAGTCTATCCATTTCTTGTTCTAAAAACTTGAAAGGAATGGAAAAAGTTTGTGGATTATAAGGTTTACAGCGCTGAATTTGATTGCAATGCAATCTATGGAATCTTGGACAGAACCTTGATCGTGTAATAATATGAGGATAGTATCATAATACAGATAAGTTGACTTTAATTTTTTGCCACCTTGAGATGTGGAGAAATAATGTGACCCTACTTGGCAGCAAGTTCCTCTCATTTTCATGGTATTATATTTTAGTGATCAAGTTGCATTTTTTGTGTACTTTTTAGATGAAGTGGTCAAGCTGAAAACATATGTGACAAAATTCTTGTGTTCAAAGAAGCTTCGAGTCCATATTGGACATGAATTGAGAATGAGAATTGAACTCTATGAAATCTAATCTTTCATTGTTCATCGGTAGATCAGTGGTAGAGTAATCGATTGTTTACCAATTGATTGAAGGTTGAAATCCTACTTGGAGAGATTTAATTGATTACTTTTTCAAATATATCTCCGTGTTATACTTAAGAAGGAATGGAAGAACGGAGGCGATGCTTTACTAATAATTAAGGGATTATTGAGAACACACCATCAAAGTCACTCAAGCATTAGGAGAGTTAGGTGGTCACCTAAGGCCTCCAATTTATCAAAGGTCCCTAACTTTTAAAATTTATATATTTTTAGTTTATATAGAGATTATGAACGTTTTTAGTTAGTAATCTTTAAAACATAATATTTTAACAAATTTAACCTACCAAAGAAAGTTTCTTCAATAATTTTGAGCCAACTTTGTAAAGAAAAATAAAATCGAGAATCTATTGAAAGAGATTTTGGAAGTGGAAGCGCCTACACCGCCACATGGCCCGCATCTCTATATAAACTAAGATCGTGCACGGTGGAGGGTCATTACACCAGTATAGAACGAAAAATGAGATTAATATATATATAAAATTATACGTATCAGAGTTCGATAAGAAGACAAGCCGTGTGCGTACACTTGGTGGTAACTGGTAACACCTTATAGGCTTAAATGGGTGACTAAAACTACTTCAAAAATCAAAAGACATTCACAATTCACTTACTGTTAGGGACGACAATTTACATTTTTCTCAATTCCTGTAGTGACATTTACTTATTTTATTAATTTTCTTGAAGTCAATCAACATTAAAAATATAGCTACGATTTTTGAAAATAAATATTCTACAGTTCTTATTAATGGCCAGAACAAATGAATATTTTAGTTGACTTTGACCTGTTCCTTCCAATATTTTTATATATAGTTGGGAGTTTTCTCCCTTTTTTTTTTTTCCTAAATAAAAATTTGTTGGGATTCTCAATATTTATTCAATATGTTGTTATCATTTTTTCAACAAAAGTTTCTTTTTTAATTTTCCTCACTTCTCTGTGACATTGAAATTATGCCCTGTTTGATAATGCATATTTTCCGTGGAAAATGAAAAATTTTCATTTTCAACAAAAGTCTTGCTTGATGGGCACAAAATTCTTGGAAATTGATTGTCCACTCAAGGACTTCACGCGTTTGATTTCCCCCATTTTGAGGAATTTGATTTCCCACCCAGGTTTTTACGGGGTCTTTTTTTTTTTTTTAAATGGAAACAAATTTCATAATCAATTGTAAAAAAAAAAATAATTTACTTTAATGAATAATTTTCATGTAAAATAAAGCCAAACGAACATTAAATTTT
>CAIGRB010103445.1:0-16524 GCA_903798255.1 Fraxinus quadrangulata | reverse complement strand
CATGATGATTAAGTAAGTCCTCCAACCTATTTTGCACATCAATAGGTCCTTAAACTTCATAAAATAAACCCCAAAGAAATAATTTATTTCATTTAAGTCCCTCTTTGACTTTGACTTTGACAATTCAACCCTTGACTTTGATTAATTTAGAATGGGTAGTAACAATAAGTATGTCCTTCTATTAACATTTGCAAGAGGTAAGGTCTAGGCCCTTCCTAATTTGTACTCTTTTTGGTTTTTTAATACAAGATGAAATTACAATGGGCTCTAATAAAATAAATAAATTGGAAGAACCTTATAGGGAGAAACAATTGACATAATGTGAAATGAAATAGAAATGTGTACTTTCTTGAATCTTTTGTAAAGAAAACGGACTTCTTCTATTCTTCCAAAAAGGGGCACATGATTAATAACTTTGAAATGACAATAATTAAAAGTATCCGTTATTCAAATTCCTTTCTAACGCAGGAAGGCTCGAGTCAGACGCTGAGTTGTCAGATAACACGTTAATTGCTCTAAAGTATCACGAGTTGGCAGATCGGCGCAAGCATGGCAAGTGATCGGGTAATTTTGGTGATTATGACATGTTTCGATAATTTGGCCATAACTTTGGCTACGGTTATCAGAATCGCGATTATGACCACAATCCGGAAAGCTTGTTTTGGCGCGAAAGTCGTGGTAGCTCGGTATGTGCGATTTTTGACCTCAAATTCCACCGTTTTCCCTTCCGAATTACTATTTTAAGTTAAATTTTACTATTTTGGTAATAATTTGATTGCATATTTGGAAATGATTTCTAACCCGATTTGGGCTAGATTTTTCGTAAGTTACTTATTTTATTCCTTATTTTAATTTAGCGTGATTTTGGAATTTTGCCATTTTTGGTAAAATTCGAATTTTTGCTATAAAGTCCGGCTTGTGGACTTATTTTCGCAGTTGATTATAATAAGATTTCTTAAACTTCAGAGACGTTTTCTCTGTGTTTTTCGGCGTTAATCTTGTGTTCTTCCCTCTGAATTTCTTGGTAACACTTACTTGCAGAATAATCACTATTCTGTTCAGCATCACTTTCACTACACGGTAATATCACACAAGTTCATACGGTAGTGAAAAATCTAACTAAAATACTTTTTCATCTACTAAAAGGGATTTGTTGATGGCAAGCTCTTCTCAGGAATGTCGTAAAGGATTCCTCCAAAATTATTGCTTCACTATTGATATTCCTTCACTACCAGCATAGCCATTAGCTGAGAACCGATAAAGAAAATTGCATTGAACAGTAAAGAATACGGCAGTAATCAGATTAAGTTATCGACCAAACCAAATTTATAGAAAATGAATTATGTGTACAAACTAGCTTGTGAAAAGATAGAAGATCGAATTTACCTTAGCATATGATGTCCCAAAAGCTGCTTAGAACTCAAAACTGAAGCACTTGAAAAGATTAGCTAGTTACATATAGAAAGCTTCCCAGTCCTTTCATCATCACCCACAGGCTAGCCAATGTTGACCCAAATTGTCTAAAATTTTTGAAACTTAGTCTTAACATGGGAAGGATTTCTTCCCAGTATGTTTATGTAAAGAAATAAACCTCTCTCTCTCTCTCTCTCTAAGACCTGATACATTTTTTTTTATCTACTAATATAGGAATATGTTTATAGTGAGAAACCATAGACAAAACGTGAAATAAAATCAAAATGTCTCCCTTCGTGATTTATTTATTTAGCCTTTGTTTGTGCCACATTATTTTAGTTGAAGTAGAAAAAATTCGAACGATATAACATAAAATGGCAGACAACTTGCAAGCTAGTCAATGTTCAACAGTAGCTGCTCTAACTTGGTATTCCATTTTTGCCCTTAAAATTGCAGTAGCCATTGTTGTGTAGCAATTTCATTGAGGGGCAAAATCGGAAAAATGGCATATAAGTCAAATGAAGTGCAGGGCATTCATTCATTGGTGCCACTGTGCATAATTTGAAAGAAATAATTTATTTTGTTGGAATTAATATGCACCAAACGAGGGCTTATTATTATTAATTTTTTGGCATAGAAATCAGATTTCTGCTATTCATAACAAAGGGGCAGGTGATTATAGTAACTAAGAAATAGCAATCATTAATATCCATTTGCACTGCTCAACCATATCTGTTCAACTTTATAAAACTTACTTTCACCACAAACAGTAAAGTGTCCAACTGAGATAGATCTGAATCAATATTCAAATTAAATTACACGATTCACATAAGATGGAACCATGTTTATAGCAAAGGGATTATGGGTGCAAAACAGATTGTAGAAAGATGGAAGATCAAATTTACCTTAGCATATGATGTTTAAAAATGGTTCATAGAACCACATTCAAAACGAACCTAGTTACGATATAAAAGCTTCCCCTTCCATTCATCAACTACCCCATAATCAAGACTAAGCTCATGACTCAGACACCGGGATATTCTCCATAGCGTCCTGCATAAGGTGAGTGAAGGGATTTTGGCACAATGATGCAAATGGCCATTGGGCTAAATGAGTTGGCCCAGTTGGAATTTTAATTAAAGCCCAGCTTACTAATTTGTTTTGTTTTTGGTGCAAAAAACGTGATTTGTGAAGAAGCTTGAAACCGTAATTACACTTACCTATTTTTTGAACACTCGTGATGTTGCCAATTGTCACCTCCTACACCATTGGATTGGCGACCTTAGGTGACTCATATTAAACGAGCTTCTAGGGTTTGAGAATTCAACTTGACTTCGAGACTCTTCTATTTCTTTCATCTTCTGCGCCGTTCTTCGTGTTTCCTCTCTTCTTCACTGTAGAAATCAAATATTCTCATTTGATTTCTGATTTTCTCTCAATAGTTTGTTATCTTGTGAGATTTCATTATTTGAGTGTTGGTTCTTATGTAAATCGGTTTGTTATTGTTGAAGAGAGGTCTTAATCGTGAAGTATTGGTCTAGTCTGAATGCTATCATTTGTAATCCTTACCTTGGGGCTTGATTCGAGTAATAACTGTGGTTATTTTAAAATATTGAGGCGCTGCTTGTATAAATCTTTGGCTTGTGGGCTTTAATAGAAGATAAGTCTATTTTATAGTTTATGGTTTTGAGTTTGATTTCTGTTCGAGTTTGCAATTTATTGATTCTTATTATTTTCAGTTCTTTTGTATTCCTATTTTTCAATTCGGTTTTGTTATTTTTGCACAAACATTGTGTTAATTTGTAAGCTAATCGTTGTGAATTCCTCCCAACAGTGAGGGAAAGATTCATTAATTATTATTCTCGTCCACCACCACAGCTGATACTACAAAAACTTGGTTCAGATTCTCCACGATTTTCCCAAGAAACCATCCGCACAAAACCTTTGTCAGGAACTTTTATAGTTATATCTAGTGTCCACAAGGACAAGATTTCAACACACGCCACATTAAAATGAGGTCATGCAAGATCACCTATCATGCAGACAATAATTCTATGAGTATACTTTAAGAAATAAAAATAAAAGGGACTCCTCCTTTGTCAGCCTCCTACTTCGAATATTTTCCTAGCCTCCACATTTCTGAGAACCTCATCCACACGAAGGCATATGCCTAGTGGCCTCCATACATTCGGATGTGATAGATCCAAGAATATCACCTGCATGGTGGCCACATCGAACACCATATTTTTGGACAACATTATATAAAGGCTTTGCAACTAAAACTCTTAACTTGGTAAGTTTTGGCTCCTTGCATATCTTCTTGGAGGAAACATTAATATTCAAATTCTTGTAGACTGTTTTAAACTTTCATGTATTGCACACGTTTGTCTAGGATAAGTATGTTCTTTTATTAACGTTTGCTAGAGGTAAGGTCTAGCCCCTTCCTAAGTTGTACTCTTTTTTGGGGATTTTTAGTACAAATTCAATTACAATGGGCTCTAATAAAATAAATAAATTGCAAGAAGCTTGTAGTGGGAAACAATTGACATAATGTGAAATGAAATAGAAATGTGTACTTTCATGAATCTTTTGTAAAGAAAAGGGATTTCTTCTATTGACCGAAAAAAGGGGCACATGATTAGTAACATTGAAATGGCAATAATTATAAGTATCCGTTATTCAAATTCTCTTCGATACATGCTAATTTCACACAAGTCCATACAGTACTGAAAGGTCTGCTAAAATATTTTTTCATCTACCAAAGGGATTTGTTGATGGCAAGTTCTTCCCAGGAATGTCGTAAAGGATTCCTCCAAGATTACAACTTCACGATTGATATTCCTTCACTACCTGCATAACCAGTGGCTGAGAACCTATAAAGAAAATCGCATTGAACAGTAAAGAATACGACAGTAATTAAATTAACATTATTCTGTCTGCATCAAGATTCAGATTAAGTTATTGACCCAACCAGATTTATAGAAAACGAATTATGTGTACAAACTAGCTTGTGAAAAGATAGAAGATCGAATTTACCTTAGCATACGATGTCCCAAAAGCAGCTTAGAACTCAACACTGGTACTCGAAAAGATTAGCTAGTTACATATAGAAAGCTTCCCAGTCCTTTCATCAGCCACCCCGTAATCCAGACTAAGCTCCCTCATAGGCGGGATATTCTCCATAGCAAACAGCATAAGGTGAGGGAACGATACATTATTGTGATCATACAACACAAGCTGCACAAAAACATTTGGACATGAACTATGGCTCATGTAACATGCTACGTTCCTCGTTACAGATACATCCATGGAAAAATCCAAAGGAGGGATTGATGGATGTGCTGGACGAACATAGTCAGGGAATATTTTTGATAAATCCCCCCATTCCTTCCAACTCTCGACAAAACGACTTGGGTGAATCAAACAATCGCCATTCATGGTAACGATTTGAGCTTGTTCTCGCGTGAGAACAACTCCCGCGAACTCACAAATAAAAGAGCCCGCACGGATCAAGTCCAACGACCTCACTCCCCAACCGGTCTCCCTTGACCTAAACACTTCAAATCGTTTCCTAATCCCCATTTGACTCACACGATTCTGGCAAGTAGGAGGGCAATGGCAATTCTGTCCACACTCAATAATCAACGGTTTTCCTCTGAGAAGTATCCCATTCATGTCATATGCAAACTCGCCTCCATTTTTCTCTATGCAGGAGCAATCCCTCGAACACCCTCCCATGCATTGACATCCGCTCCCATTTCCATATTCTACTTGGCTGCGTGTGCCGCCTCCTTTTTTGCAGCCTTTTACTTCTAATTTCTTCTAAGCCTTCATTACTCCTGCCTCCAAGCCTATGGAAGGCATATGCCTTGTGTTCCTCTATGTATTTAGATATGTGATAGATCCAAGAACATCATCCACAGGCTAGCCAATGTTGACCTAAATTATCTAAAAGCTTTGAAACTTGAGTCTTAACATGATAAGGATTTCTTCCCCGTATGTTATGTAGAGAAATAAAAAAAAAATATATATATANGAGTGGATTATACCCCCACTTTTGAAATCCATCTCAATATTCGTAATCTCCCACCAGCATGTCATCTACATCCAACTTGACAAGTTCATGGTAATACTTTACAAGTACCTTCTCATTCAAAACTAGAGAACAATCTCCCAAAACTTTGATGTCATCGTCCCAATCTTCAGGTACATAATCTCCCACGAGCATGTAACTATCATCTAAATTGTCTAGTACTTGTTTTCTACATTTCAAATATTGCATATCGGTGCACGAATACAAGCATTGACCTGTACAATGCATCGCTTGACAAATTTCACCTCTTGGACCTCCAAGCATATTTTCATAGTCAATGTAGAGATTAAACATTGCAAACACTTTGTTACTTTACCAAGATTGGAATAATACTACTATAGTCGAAAAGTAAAAGGAGAGAATACCAATACAAGATAAATTAAAAATACAGGTGTTAGCCAAACTATACAAAATAAAAGCAAGTAAAAATAAATAAATAAAATTGTTAAAAGTAATATTAATTAAAGTGGTAATCTGATGAAGTGCATAAGGAGTTAGAGAGTTTATGATGAAGTGGGATCGCAAGGTAAAATAATGATTTCATGATAACTTCGAATTTGTCCGTTTTTTGACGAATTGTTAGTCTAATTCGATTGGAAATGTACCAATGATCACAACACAGCGCCTTCGGCCCAGACGTACATCGAATTTTAGGCAGATTCCTTCATTTAGGCCCTCGATTAAGCATTTTTCTGTTTATGGTAATTTTTATTTTGGCAAGATCTCATTCAATAAAATTTGGATTCGTATTCCATTTGTTGAAGGACGATCATGAAGCTTAGGAATTTCAATTTAAATTGTTATTTCGAATTTTCCATTTATGGTAAAATATCTTTTTTTTTTTTTAATTATTTATTTTTCGAATTGCGCTAGGGTTTACTATTTAAAGCATTGTAAGCTCTTCGAGGCCGTAGTTTATTGAATTGAATAAAATTTCTTGTGAATTTTTTTTATCTTTGTGAGGTTGTTCATATTTTCTATAATCTTTTGCTACGTCAATAAGTATGTCCTTTTATTAACGTTTGCTAGTGGTAAGGTCTAGCATCTTCCTAAGTTGTACTTTTTTTTTTTGGTTTTTTAATACAACATGCAATTACAATGGGCCCTAATAAAATAAATGAATTGGAAGAAGCTTACAGTGGGAAACAATTGATATAATGTGCAATGAAATAGAAATGTGTAATCTTTTGTAAAGAAAATAGATTTCTTCTATTGACCGAAAAAGGGGCACATAATTAGCAACTTTGAAATGGCAATAATTATAAGTATCCGATATTCGAATTTCTTTCAATACATGCATGCTAATATCACACGAGTTCATACAATACTGAAAAGTCTACTAAAATATTTTTTCATCTACCAAAGGGATTTGTTGATGGCAAGCTCTTTTCAGGAATGTCGTAAAGGATTCCTCCAAAATTACAGCTTCACGATTGATATTCCTTCACTACCTGCATAGCCAGTGGCTGAGAACCAATAAAGAAAATCAACATTGAACAGTAAAGAATAAGGCAATAATTAAATTAAAATCATTTTGTCTGTATCAAGATTCAAATTAAGTTATCGACCCAACCAAATTTATAGAAAATGAATTATGTACAAACTAGCTTGTGAAAAGATAGAAGATCGAATTTACCTTAGCATCAAAACTGAAGCACTCGAAAAGATTAGCTAGTTACATATAGAAAGCTTCCCAGTCCTTTCATCAGCCACCCCATAATCCAGACTAAGCTCCCTCATAGGCGGGATATTCTCCATAGCAAACAGCATAAGGTGAGGGAACGATACATTATTGTGATCATACAACACAAGCTGCACAAAAACATTTGGACTTGAACTATGGCTTATGTAACATGCTACGTTCCTTGTTACAGATACATCCATGGAAAAATCCAAAGGAGGGATTGATGGATGTGCTGGACGAACATAGTCAGGGAATATTTTTGATAAATCTCCCCATTCCTTCCAACTCTCAACAAAACGACTTGGGTGAATCAAACAATCGCCATTCATGGTAACGATTTGAGCTTGTTCTCGTGTGAGAACAACTCCCGCGAACTCACAAATAAAAGAGCCCGCACGTATCAAGTCCAACGACCTCACTCCCCAACTGGTCTCCCTTGACCTAAACACTTCAAATCGTTTCCTAATCCCCATTTGAGTCACACGATTCCGGCAAGTAGGAGGGCAATGGCAATTCGGTCCACACTCAATAATCAGTGGTTTTCCTCCGACAAGAATCCCATTCATGTCATATGCAAACTCGCCTCCATTTTTCTCTATGCAGGAGCAATCCCTCGAACACCCTCCCATGCATTCACATCCGCTCCCATTTCCATATTCGTACACGTTGCGAGGGAAAACAGTTGTCCTAAGATATTTGTAATAAAGAGGTTCATGAACACCATCAATGTCATTAAATAAAAGGACCGGCACATTCTCCTCTTTCTTCGACAAATCAAGTGTAACATAACCTCGAGGCGGAACCTCCGATGGACAAACCCTAAGACTCTTCGCCAACTTTATCACTGCACTTCCCATTTCCTTCTGATTTTCAATCCTAACAACCTTGAATTTATAAACCCCAAACCCTGACTTCCCCATATCAAACCAAGTATCAGTTACTCTATACAAGCCATCATAAACATAAACTTTTCCACTAATGCTACCTTGATATTTGAAACCCCGGATGACCCTTAACTCCACTCCATAATGCATGCTCCTCTCCATTGCCAAATTGCCACAATCCAGTGTCTGGTTCATAGTCTGCCTGTTATTCTTGTCCTTCCCGCCATTCCCTGTGTAAATTATCACGTCCCCAGCATCGTCATCATCCTCATAACCCTCAGAAACGATAATGCTGGTGGCAATGGGTTCCCTGTTCGAGCTCTGGTTAGCGGGAACATAATCAATCCCAGCCTTTGGCTGCCCATGCAACCCAATGATGCACATTTCTGTCCTTAAAAAAAACACATCCCCGATTAAAACTCCGGGAATATTACCTACAATTCGCTTGTCGAAATTCAACCACAAACCATTCTGTTTCATAATGGTAGCTGCCTTCAGATCCCCACTCGTACTCTTGTGAGGACCCAGCATGTAACGGTTCTTCTCATCTTCTGCAATGGAGAAGAGACGCAGAGTCTCAAATTGCATCCGGGTACGTCGAATTTGGTCCCGGTAGTAGCGGTGGTCATGAGGCTTCAGATCAAGGACACGAACCATCTTGGAGGAGCGCTGGCTGCTCCGGCGAGTGTCTCTAGGCAGATTAACAGAATTGGACAGCTGGGCTTTTGCGTTATTGACAGGAACATAGGTGCAGAAATCAGGGAGGACGGACAAGTCTCCAGCAAAAGAACTTGGTTTGGAGGAAGAACAAGAGACAGGTGTGGGGATGGGAGGTTGGACTTGGGGGGTGGTAGAGAGGTGGGAGTTCGGTGTGAATTCGGCGTTTGTAGGTGAAGAAGAAGAACCCATTTCCATTTCCTCAAATTTTTGAAGGAGATCTTAAAGTTAGGTGTGTGTATGTCTGTGTCTGTAAGGGACAGAGAGATTGAGATGGAAAGTTGTGTGTGTGTATCTCAGTAAGCAAGAAAACTTGAAAACGGAGACAGTGAGTGCAGACAGGAACAGATGTAAACCTGCACAGTAGGAAACAGCCCAAAATAATATGGTGGAAAACTGGAAATAACCTACAAAAGTTGGTGTGTCATTGACCAAATTGAATTTTTTTGCTGGATTTTTTTTTTTTTTTTTTGGGAAAATTTTTTCTTTGGATTTTGAAGATGTTATAACTTTACTTTTTATATTTATTTATAAGGGGTATTTGATAAATTCTCTTTCTTTTCCTTTTTTCTTAGGCATGACAAGAAAATAAGATAACGACTTAATTCTATTAAGATGTTTGCATGATGATTATTCGAATTTTTGTGAATCGGAAGAAACCCTAATAAAGGTACCTCTTCCATTGACCAACAAGATGCGACCAAAACGAGGGCAAGTAATCAAGATTGTTGAGTCAACAAGAAGAAGCCTTGATGGAATTTGACTAGAGTGCTCGGCCTCTAGTAGTAAAATTCCGTCATCCGATAGTTTAAGTAGTTAAGTTTAGAAGACACAACGGTAACTTTATGGCACTTACAATACCGAAGTAATTGGTTGGACATCTATTACATATTAGTTATCAACCGTTCCTCCATGGGTTGTTGAGTATCTCTTGAATCGAACGGTTAATCCCGCAACAGTCATACACGTCTTCATATAAATCTTCTCCTGACGTCATAGCTCTATTTAAAATTTATTCAATTTTCGATACGTCTCCCTTCCGCATTAGGACATATTTTATGAAAATTAATTAGTGTTGTAAATGAGGACTTTCTTTAAGATGAGGAATATTCATATATAAATGCACTTGCTTTTTACACGTCCAATTATTTATCATCCTACTCACTTTGAGTAATGCTAACCATAATCTGCAGTCTGGGATAGCATTTAAGTAATATTAATTCATATCAATTAATGTCACTAACTATCGCCAACGGTCTAGATTGTAAGTGTTACCCATTTTCATTCATCCCTATTACATGTTTTTCCCCTTCTCTTTTTCCTTTCGCCCCTATTAAGTCTATCGAATGTGAAATAATTAAATTCAGCTATCTATTTTATTTATATAAAATATGTTTATTTACTATTATCATAATGGTAGCTTGAAAGCTGTGCAATAATGGAGCCAAACTTGTATAAAAGATAATTTAATTACTAATCGATAAGATATTAGAAAAATGTTTAAGCATTCAAAAATATCAAATTTATAACAATTTTTTTGTTATAAACTATCTTGTAACAAAAATATTTTCTGAGGTTCGCTTTTCTTTCAAAAGGTAACAACTTAAAAAAAAAAAAAAAAACTAGTGAAAAATTAAATGTATCGGTATGAAATATCTATATAACATTTATATATTAACTTTCTAAATATAAACATTAAATAATAATACATTTTTCTCCCTACAAACATAAACTAGTAAATGAATACAAATTTCAACCATAAAATTTAGACCTACAAATTCATTATTTATGAACTAATTTTTTTTCTTTTCATTTATTGTATTCACTGTTTCCTTCAAAAAAAAAAAAAAAATTGAAGCCCGAAGTAAATAGATTAAAACAAGTAATATGTTTATTAAAATAGGAAGAACAATCTATTTTGTTTCGAGTGGTTTTTAAACTATCGAACTCAAACCAAACCATTTCCAAATAGTTTGCTATTGATTGGTGTTCGAAATGTTGAACGGTCAATATCAAATGAAACCAACGGTTTAAAACTGTGGTTTCGATTTGTTTCGACGAGTCAGCATTTTTTGTGTTCACCCGTGATCTCAAGAACGGAATGGAGTCGCTTGGCTTCAGATTTATGTTCCTCTTTTGTAGCAAATGATTTGCTTTGTGGTTGTATATATAGTTTCAATAAATGAAGAAGAAGAAGAAGAAGAAGAAGAAGAAGAATTATATGTAACCAGTGTGGACTAATTGAACTTCTGAGCCATCTCACATAGCAATAGGCAACTAGTTGCAATGACCTTTCTTGCCATTTAAAGTGTACATGCCTACGTAAATTTAACCACAGTATCTTTAACTGCTGTAAAGTTGCTTCTGAGTTCTAACTCCGGTTATTGGTTTACCTTATTTATTTTGTTAATTTTTATTTGTTGAATTAAATGTTACTTAATTTGTGCCCCCAACGAAAAATTCATGATTCCGCCGCGATGTGAGATATCAGACTTCTAAGAAATTTCTTGTCATCTGATTGCGAAAATTTAAGGAACTCACCTCTCAGATCTGTGACCGTACTCTGTGATTATCTTAGGAAGCTACCTTACTTATTTTTTCTATACTCTTTGAATATTTTAACTTCTTTTTTGGATAAATATTCTTGATTATAGTTTTTCAAAATTTAATCATACTAGAGGTCATCATTGTTTCTCTGAACAGGATGATGAATTGGATTTCAGCTTTTTGTTGGGAGAGTTGCTTGATTACTTTGCATAGCCACCTCTTTTGAAGCAAGAACTCGAGTAAGATATAATCTTGAGAGCAAGTTGAGCAACGTGTATTTTTTGAGAAGATTACAGATTTCTTTATTTATGGATTCACAAAGATTCTGTGGATAGAAACGAAAAAAAGAAATATTCGAAGTAGTTTTTAAGATGAGAGTTAGTTTCAGTATTGACTCTTTTTAACTTTTCCGCATAATTATCTACTATAAGCTCGCGAAACCTCTTCCACTTTTCTATCCCAGCTCCTACCTCTACCGGGAGTTGCCGTAATAATTTTTCTTAATTTCGTACTGATTTAGTAAAAAAATTCCCGTCATTATACGAGTTGATTCAAATCTAAGTAGGTCTAAAACCTTCCCAAAGAATTTTTGAACGTTTATACATGGCTACATTTGCATCTTTTTTATGTGCATGTAGGTGTACAGATAAAGTAACAAATATGAGGTGTGGTAGTTTACCAGTTCAGATTAAACCAAGTGAAGTTGAGCAATCTATAAACAAGCTAGAGATATGCTTCAGCTGAAAATGTATCTAGCCAAAATCCTTATTGCTCTCTTACACCACCACAGTTGATGCTAATCAAACTCGGTCCAAAATCCTCCATTAATTTCATCGATAAGCCACCAGCACAAAAATGTTGCCCAGGCACTTAATCCGTTATGCCTGGGGTCAACAAGGATGAGCATATGTCTCAAGGTAAAGAACTCAAGCACCAGTTATTGCTTGAGGTAGGGTAGAGCCCCACAAATTATTAGAACAACTGTGGGTTATATGGAGGGGAAAAAATCTTTTCAAGAGAGAACCAAATCTTTGGTTTTTCTCATCTTGAAAGTGGCCACAAACTTGACTCAAGATAGATTGTTATTGTGAAATTAATCAAAGAGATATAGTGCATGGGTTACTCACAATCTATCCACAAAAACCATACGAACACCACAGGGCAGGCACACATTACTGCAAAAGGCTGTGAAAAACATGGTATGGTTATCTTTTATGTATCTCTAGTGTGGAAAAAAAGATAAATATTCAAAAGCAAAACATGATCTAATTTTTCTCTACTACTTGATGGAATAAAATTATTGTGAAAACCCTTTGTCAATGTCTGCATTAAAATATTATGATTGTTTAGGGGAGAATTGCTCTCTTAGTCTTCATGGTATTGATCTTGAAGCAACTTGTTCGCCAACTTATTTTTCTTGAGAGCATACAACTCTTTGTTTTGTAGCTCGTGGGCACACTCAAAAGGCTTTAACGCTAAATTTACACCAGGGTAAGGAGATAGTAACCAATAAACACAAAAAAAAAAAAGAAATGGTTCCCTTTCGTATGCAAAAAGAATCAGAAAATTATCCATTAGTATTTAAATTGAAAGAGTGAGAGAACGAGAGAGATGTATTTCCTGCCCCTTTGGTTCTTTTTTGTTGCTATTAGTGAAATGAAAGAAACAGCAAATTATTTATTAGCACATTCCCTACTTAACTATACTGCTAAATGAAATTCATATTCTCTTACATACAATCATGGAAATTTACTTAACTTCTACGACTTTGTTTGCGTACTCTCTTCAATGCCTTGCACTGTCGGCATACCACCGATCAAGAAAATCGCCACAAACACTAAAGGATCCAGCAAGATAGATTGTACATTTTTTCTATATCTATCATATTCAAATTAAATTGCAGGATTCATATTGGCCAAAAGCAAGCTCATTGCAAAGGAAAAAAAAAGGCTGTGAAAGATGAAAGATTGAATATACATTAGCACGTGATGTGTCAAAAGCTTCTTAGAACCACATTCAAAACTGAGCCAACTAGTCACAGATAGAAACCTTCCCTGTCCATTCATAAGCCACCTGGTAATCAAGAATAAGCTCCCCCATAACACGGGATTTTCCCCAAGGTGAGGGAAATATACATTAGTACGATCATATAGCACCAGTTGCATAAAACATTTGGACATAAACTCTGGCTCACGTAACATATACATTCATCATTCTAGATACATCCATGGCAGAATACAAAGGAGGGATTTATTACTGTGCTGGGTAAACATAGTTGTCGAATATTAGTGATTTAATCTCCCATTTCATCCATCTCTCAGCAAAACCACTCGGGTGAAACCAAACAATCACCACTCATCACAAACATCTCACAAATATAAGAGCCAACCATGACCAATTTAAGGACCTCACTCACCAACCCTTTCCTTTGACCTAAGCACTTCAAATGGTTCCTTAAAGTTTCTTAGATATTTTGCCAGAACTAAATTGAGACCGGACTAGACCTGCTAGTCGGGTAAAGTTCTACATAAATTTTATTCGGTTCATAGATCCGAGAACCATCGTTTCGTGTCTGGTTTTTGGTTCTCCTATCTAGAACAAAACTATTAATTCACCCATATTTCCTTTTTTTTTTCTCTCTTTTGATAATCGTCATTGGTATAAGTTATTTTGCTGGATCCTTTTTATGGATAATGGAATGCAAATCTCATCGGTTCTTTCACCACTAAACCTGGGGTCCAAGAGGCCGAACCATCGCTTGGAACTTAAACAATCTATTAGAATTATTGTTCAAAAATCAAGAGAAGAAACCATGGNTTTATTCGGTTCATAGATCCGAGAACCATCGTTTCGTGTCTGGTTTTTGGTTCTCCTATCTAGAACAAAACTATTAATTCACCCATATTTCCTTTTTTTTTTCTCTCTTTTGATAATCGTCATTGGTATAAGTTATTTTGCTGGATCCTTTTTATGGATAATGGAATGCAAATCTCATCGGTTCTTTCACCACTAAACCTGGGGTCCATGAGGACGAACCATCGCTTGGAACTTAAACCATCTATTAGAATTATTGTTCAAAAATCAAGAGAAGAAACCATGGATGAATGAATTGGAAAGAGGAAGAAAATCACCTTCGGCATTATTGGCCTATGCGGTCGCATAGGCCATTATGGCTCACGGTTGCATGGCGGCCGTCAGGGAAAAAAGGGATGACTCATGCTATAACTATGCGACTGCATAGTTATAGTCTATGCGGTCGCATAGTGTAAACATTCGACTATTAAGTTGGATTTTTTCAAATTTTCTGATGGTTATTTTGTGAAGCAATGCACCTTTTTCCATATAAGTTGATATTATTTCGTGTAGGAATGATTGAAGACTAGATAAACATGTTTGTTATCATTCCAAAATAAAATTGAAAATCATTCCATTGTTCATCCAAATTATTGAAGAAATCTCATTCTCTTACATAATCAAATTCCAATACTTTCACTTGTTTAACTTGAAGAATCATTTAGCTTTTGGTGTTTCTTTATTTAGGCTTGATAATCCTATAAACTATTTGCCATTTTCAATCTTTAAAAGCTTAGGCCATGTTCTCTTTGCTGTTTTCATGTCATTTTCTGTTTTCGATTTTTCAAAACAGTGACAACGCGTTCTCTTTTTCGTTTTCAAAAACGAATTTTTGGAAAAAAAAAAAAATTGGCTTGAAAACTCAAAATGTCAAATAGACGTTTTGAGTGTTTTCAAGCTAAAACATGGCAAAATCTGAAAACACGGGAAACGACTCCTCTTTCTCCATAACCATGTGTTAGAAGCGTGAAGAACCGACGTTTTCTTCCTCGACAATCGACCACCACCCTCCACTGAGACCACCAGACCCCACTGCCATTCGAACCCCCTCACCTCCATCTTCAACCTTTTGTCATCACCTGGCCACGGAGTTGTAGAAAACAGCCCCAATCACGACCCAAAACCGCGCTACCAGTCACGGTTTTCGCCATATTTCCACCGCCGTCGGCCACCGTTTCGATCGCAAACCAACACCACTCCATTCCTCTCAATCAAGTGCATCTAGTACCACCATGGGTCACCTGCGATTTTGTCCAAAATCAAGTGAGGTTGCAACAATTGATGATTTATTTGGTTTATCCCTCTTCTCAATTCCAGAATCAAGGGAACCCTTCTGGTATCTTTCTTCTCCATTTTCTCTCTGTCCCTTCTCTTAGGTATGTGTGTATTCAGAGAATTTATTTACTCATTTGTAGATTAATAATTGATCAATTGAAGTTTTGAATGATTTATATTTATTTGATTCGCTAGGTATGGGAAAAATGCTTTTCGATTTTCTATTTTGATTAATAGGAGTTGAATAATGTTATTGTCTTAATAGTGATTAATGTTTGATTGGTTTGCAGTTGGAGAATCTTCTATGACTGCAAGAACTGTGAAAGACTTCTCTCCTCACGAGTTCGTGAAGGCTTATGCTACTCACCTCAAGCGTTCTAGCAAGGCATATTTGTGTAAGAGTTTATTTTGCTGTATGTAAGTAATTTATTTATGAATGTTAATTTTGAGCATTAATGAAACTGTTATGTAGATGATTTCATGAGGAATTTTGTTTATTTAGTGTGTTAGAAATAAACATACAGTAGATGTTTAGGTGAAAAAATGGGGCACTGTAGTTGGTAGTGATGTGTAAAACCCATTTGAGAAAGCTGTATTTCTTACCTATTGATGGGTATAATGTGGCATGCTGCAGCCTATATTATCAATGTATTATGTGAATTTGGTTATTGACTAGAGGATGGATAACAATTGGCTGTGTGTTCGTGGCTAGTCCATATTTAAAAGATGGACGTGAGCAGAGGCAAAATGACACAGATACTAAAAATCTGAACAAAAAATGAATTAGATAGGCTCCAGCTTTGGAGCAATAGATCTTGTTTTTGTTTTTTAGCTTTGATTGTTATAAGATTCTGAAATACTGAAAACAATAAATATGAAGAACAGATCAAGTAAATTTACAATTTGTTGTAAATATTTTATTTGGTTATGATGTATCTTTTGCCCCTTTTAGGACACCCATTCTCCCTAACTGAAAACTAGAACATGATCAGAACTCCAAAGAGCCAAGAAAACTAGGAGAGGGGGCCTAAAGCTGGAGGAGGCCTTTTTGTTGCTAG
>CAIGRB010103440.1:3123-25841 GCA_903798255.1 Fraxinus quadrangulata | reverse complement strand
CATCCTAATAAATGTTATTCTCGTAACTGGAGAATATGTATCAAAATAATTAAGGCCTTCTAGTTGTCTGTAACCTTTTATTACTAATCTAGCCTTATACTTTTTAATAATTCCATTTGCTTTCATTTTCTTTTTGAAAATCCATTTGTAGCCTAATGATTTGCTTCCTGGAGGGAGGTCCACTAGCTCCCATGTATGATTTTGTAGTATAGAATCTATTTCACTTTTAATGGCATTTAAATCCTTATAAAGAATTCACAGCTTCTTGATAACTTTGAGATTCACTTTCTAGCATATGGGTTAGAAAATCAGGACCATAAGTTTTTTCTGTCCTTTCCCGTTTGCTATGTTTTGGCTCAACCTCAATATCCTCTTCTAGTTTTTGGTCATGACTATTTTCAATTATAGTTTCATATGTCTGTTTAGAAGAGCTTGTTTCCGCTTTGGATCTGTACGAAAATACATGTTCAAAGAATGAAACATTTCTTGACTCCAATATCGTGTTTTTGTGTATGTCTGGAATTTTAGATTCATACACAAGAGTTCGATAAGCACTACTATTATGTGCATAGCCAATGAAAATGCAATCTACAGTTTTCAAGCTTATTTTTACCTTCTTAGGTATCGGAACGACCACTTTAGTAAGACACCCCCACACTCGTAAGTATTTACTGGAAGACTTTTTTCTTTTCTATAACTCATAATAGGTCTTTTCCATTTTCTTTTGGGGTACCTTATTTAAAATATAATTTGTTGATAATACAGCTTCTCCCCACATGTTCGGAGGTAACCTAAAGCTTACTAACATTGTATTCATCATTTCTTNTAAGACACCCCCACACTCGTAAGTATTTACTGGAAGACTTTTTTCTTTTCTATAACTCATAATAGGTCTTTTCCATTTTCTTTTGGGGTACCTTATTTAAAATATAATTTGTTGATAATACAGCTTCTCCCCACATGTTCGGAGGTAACCTAAAGCTTACTAACATTGTATTCATCATTTCTTTTAAGGTACGATTTTTCCTTTCAGCACACCATTTTGTTGCGGTGAGGTGAGGTGGTTTCATGTATGATTTCGTGTTGTGCACAAAATTCAACAAATGGTGCTTCATACTCACCACCTCGATCACTTCTTAACACCTTAATTTTCTTATTGAGTTAATTTTCAACTTCATTCTTATAGAAAATAAATTTTTCTATAGTTTCGTCCTTAATTTTAAGCAGATAGACATAATAGTATTTTGTGCTATCGTCGATAAAAGTACTTAAGTACTTATTGCCACTTCTTATTTGTACAAGTTTCAAATCACATATATCGCTGTGAATTAAATCAAGTGGTCATGTATTCCGTTCAATTGATTTAAAGGATGACCTTGTCAATTTTGTCTCAACACAAGTTTAGCACTTATGGTTGGAATCAATGTGGAAAGCGGGTAGGCAATTCAAGTTAACTAGTCTACGTATAGTATCATAGTTAACATGTCATAGTCTACCATGCCACAAGTTGAAAAACTTAAGTAAGTAAGCAGAAGAGTTTATTTTATTCATTTTTGGCTTAACAACCATTATATTCAGTTTAAACATACCATCAGAAACATAACATTTTCCAATAAACATTCCACATTTTGATAAAATAACTTTGTCTGACTCAAATACAATACGAAAGCCATGCTTATTCAAAAGTGACCCGGACACTAGGTTCTTACCAATTTTTGGCACATACATCACATTGTTAAGAGTCAGCTTTTTCCCGAAGTCATCTTTAGAACCATATTTCCTTGACCCTTGATTTGAGAAGTTACTAAATTTTTCATGAACAACTTCTCTTTATTTTCAATTGCTTCGAAAGTAACAAATAGCTCTGTCGATGCCTTGAGGTCATCCACCATCTTTTGAACGGCCTCCTTTGCTAACTTCTTCTTCCATTGGTGGCAGAGCTGAGCAAGGGATTGATTTTCCCGTACTTTCCCCATAATTGTCTCTTGTCAATGTTTTGAGTTGATCTCTACATCGATTGGAACATATGTAGAGAACAGTGTTAATCTTTTGGTTCTTATCCTCCGGCACTTCAACTACTGCCTAATTTTCCTTTGTTTGGCTCATTTTTGAAGATCTTGAGGAATTCTCCATTTTAATGGATTGATTCGTGTTTTTTTTGTTCAACTTTTCATGGATGGTGCCAATTTATTGACAATAAAAAATATAATCAATACATTTATCTCACCCAAACATGATTTTCACTCCCTGAACTCGCTGATTCTGATGCTTAAATCAGAGCAAAGGATAAATGACAATTTGGGAGGGAGATACTTGTATATTGCCTACCATTCTTCATTCTAGGCATGCCTATTTATAGATTTCCTTCGGGGCTTTGAAGGTAATTTGGTCATTCAGGAAGGATGAGAGATAGCGACTTCTTATTGGCTAATTTATAAATGATTCTGTTTGGTATCATATTTTATTTATTATTTTACGCGTCTTTCATTCATTGGTCTTAAAGTCATGCCCATGTACATCTTAATAACGGTTTGTAGTCAGCTTGGAGGAATGGCTCGCCTGTGCTTGGTGTAAACCTTTCGGGCTTTTGTTCCACTCACGTATTACTTATTCCTCGCAAGGAGAGGCGAGGTTCGCGGAACGTATTCCTTAGTTCAACTACATTTTCCTTTTTATGATTTTAAAAATGTTTTTCAAAATGTACTCAATATCGAAGCTACCTATATTAAAAAGGAAAAAGAAAAGAGAAAGTATACCTTCAGCTCCAAGCCAGTAGATACCACTAGTCCCCTGGCCGACCTGGGGACTGGGTTGACTGGTTGGAAGGGAGGGGGCTGCATAAACGAGACTAACTTGGAGAAGAAGTTTCTTCTATCCTTTTATTTTATTTTATTTTTTAAGTAAAGGCAGTTTAGGTGTTAAACATAAATAATAAACCTTTCACGAAAAATTATTCATACAAACTACATTTCTTTTTCTTCGAGTAAAAGATAGACAAAAGGTAACAAAAATAAAACACTAGATTTTTCTGCTTATAATTAGCGGAACATTTTATTATTTCCCAATTAATACTGAGTAAATAGTGATTCTTCTGATTAAAATTTTTGGTTAATGTTTCAAAGTCAAAACTATTTAGCCGACACATTCTTATGGATGTCTCATATCTACATTAAATGTTAGGCTTTTAATATTTTTTTCTTGTTTAGAATTAAAGCTATTTTTTCACTACATAGATACTTTTTATTATAAAATATGAATTTTGAATTACAACTTAGAAAGAATAGCCACTTATAAGAAAATTTAGAATGTACTCTGGAAGAAAATAAGTTAGTTAATTGATTCTTTCATGAAAATACTGGGACAATTTCAGAAATTAGTGGTATCTAGATCTTCACTTTATTACAACTAATAGCCCATTTCGCACAGCTATTGCGAGTAGAGTTCTAGTAACAGAGCTTTTGATAGTAGAACTTTTATTAAAAAAATCATTAACTCTTCGATTATGAATCCAAAAAGTGTTTTGTATAAATTTTTATTGGGTTATAATTTAGAAAAAAATGTTTTTATGAATGTGTATATTGTTGATTTAAAGCTTCATTAAAAATACTTTTTGACTTGAGCCTAACTAACATCTGAAACAGAAGTACTTTTGACCTCCAGAAGTGTTTCTAAACTTTGGATACAAACAAACACATGAAATATATGGTTGAGTAATTGAATTCAATTGATTGGTCCTAAGGTTCGAGTCTATTAGTTGGAGAGATTTGATTCATCCTGAAAATAAATTTTAAATAAAGGGACTCGTTTTAACTGTTAAGAGTACGTACCTTCTTTCTATCTCATCATATGTGCTCTGCAAGATTTAAAAATCACCATGAATAGCTCCATAGGTCTAAAATAATCCTCTGTGTCTAAACTCATTTACAACTTGCAAATGTAGAATTTTCATGTGTAATTATGCGCATGTAAAACCCTCTTGCAATTAGGTTGATGTAATTTAAAAAATATAAAATAGAAAACAATGTCTTTTATTTTTAAGGGAAGATGACAAACAGTAATAGTATTTCTCTTATCATTTTTCCTACCTTGTAAAAAATGCAAAGAGAAATTTGGTACCTACAAAAATAAAATGGAGCTAAATCATCTCGAGGCATTTGTGAGAAATTAGTTTTAGATTTTTTTTAAAATAAGTTTTATCCCCCGCATGTTGAGTTTATTTTTCATTAAAGCTTTACATATGCACAACTTTCATAAATGCATATTTTACCTACTCTAACATCACGTTGAATCGTCATATTTAAAAGTTCAGTCATGCTATATGTATATCATTTTTTGCATCATTTTTTACATTGTGCTATATGACAAAACATCATTGGATAGTTTAAAAAGAAAGTAGTTTTCCTGCCCAAAATTTTTGAAAAACAAAAGCAACGTCAAAATCAATGTAAAGGAAGGAGTGTATATTTAACATTATGGCAAAACACAATAGTTTAAAAAGAAAAATAGTTTTCTTGTCCAAAATTTTCAAAAACCAAAGACAATATCAAAATCAATGTAAGTACATTTAGCATTATTATTAAAATTTTAATCGAACACAATTATCTAGAAATTACTTGGATTTGCAAAATTAGGGTTATTTGCCTATGTACGTAAGTTGCACGTCCAATGATTACAATGTTGAATCCAATTGAGAAAATGCTGCAAAGAATTTTCCACATTTTTATGTGTGTGTACGTGTGGTTTACTTTTCTTAATTAATTTTGTCCAAATATTGTGGAAACCTACGGATAACGTATAAGTAATGTCAAAATTTCCTCAGCAAGACACATGAAAATCAATCAACATCAATTTCTTCAAACTTTTTATCCCATGGTGGTGACTTTCAGACAAGTCACATCTTCAAGAGAAGGAAGCATCCCAAACCCTAGCTGTGCCCCTGCATCGTCAACATCCCCAACCCACCCACCCAACCTCCCTCCCTCCAAAACCCTATTCTTGATTGTTTCTTTCTAACCTACCAATATGTTAAGAATAATGCTACTTGAGTTAAATCACTTTGATAGAAGAATAACGTTAGAAGCAGTGCCGAATCCTAAGTGGCGGGAGGTGATTTGATAAAAATGATGACTATGTTTTAATTATTCCACTGATAAAGTGTGTTATGATATTATGTCAATTACTATGTCAAATATTCTAGCATTGTAGCATGGTTCATGTTATTTGAATGTTGCTTAATAATATTCTGAACCATTTTTTCTAACCTAACAATATATTAAGAATAATGTTATTTAGTATCAATGTTATTTAGTACTTGTCTGAAGGCCTATTATTTATAGTTTCTTTCTAACCTACCATTACGTTATATACCATTAATTTATCCATACCATACCATCCCAAGCCCCCACCCGCTCAAAACCCTATTCTTGATTGTTCCAAAATGACTATATTTATCCATATCATCTGAATCTTTCCCATCACAGCTTGGACTGTAATGTCCAAAGGGGCCTCCATAGAGATTAGCATTCTTTTTTCATCTCCAAGACTCAGCGCGGTCAAAATCAAATAAGAAAACAAGAAACAGTTTCTTGCTTTTCGAAATATACAAATACCCTCAACAACTAGAAAAGAAAGTGACTCCCACTTGATATCACTTTTTGAATTTTTTATGTGTGTGTGTGTGTTTAAGATTTGCTTCAGGACCACATTGGTATGTGAAATTATTTTGTTAGGTTGTGAAGTAAAACATTCCCAAACAACAGTCCCACCAACATGAAAAGTAAAACAATTTAAATAAATGAAATATTAAAATTATTAACATTTATTTTATATTTTTATTGATCATTATCAAGCATAAAGGAAAATTTCATGGAGTTATAAACATTAGGCTTTAATTTCTTCTGTCACGAAATTTTTAAATTTTTCGTGTAAATTTAATTCTAGAAACGTTTCCTATATCACATAAAAAAATGTTTTAGATTTATTTTATTTTTTCTCAAAAATCAGGTTGTTAGGTAGATCATTTATGAATTTTCCCAGAGAATTTATATCACAATATATATTTCAAGAAAATAAGCACCCAAATTTGAGTCATTCATATTTTTTTTTAATTTTTTTTTCTTATTGATACAATTATTCAAAACGGTATAAACCAATTTAAATAAGATTATTATGTTCAATATTAATTACTAATTGCGATTACAAAATGATGGCTCAATTGTCAGCTGATTAACTAAATCTACTAATGCATCATTTTCCTCTTGATTACCTATTTTCAGGAGACATTCAACATATTCTATTTTATAAAATATCTTTTAATTGACATCAGATTAATTAATAATATTGCTTAATTAATTAATTAATTAATTAATGAGAATCTTGAGCACAATAATATTATTCCAAATGTTGGTTGAAATCGGGACAATAGATCCCAGTGGTGGGGCTAATAATAAACCACTCATCCATTGGAATGTATATAGTGTGGAAAATGAGTCTGACCATCCACATTATTTTTCATCCAATCAGGCGGTTTTGTGATTATTAATTTAGTTAATTATTTTCATGTTAATAGACTCATATAATTAAGGAAAAGAATTAAGTCAACCATTTTTTTCTTTTTCTATTTTCCTAAATAGGATAACATTTGAAGTATCTAAAATCGGTGTGATTAGTTTGTAGAATGAAATTGAAAGTGTGTACAACTGTTTATCATTATTATTAGAGTCCGTTTAATAGGAAAATATGAAAATGAATTACAATTACATGTTTGTTGGAAAATAAAAACTCACAAAATCCATAGAAATTCGTTTTCCATGAAAACAAAGAAGATGCAGCTTAAAGTGATTTTTACCTTGGAATTCGATTTTGAGTTCCACGTTGCAATCAAAAGGCCAAAGTGGAATTCGTTTTCCTCAAATGTGACAGTTTTCATGAAATTCGTTGTAATCAAATAGGGCCTTAGTGTTTTTTTTTTTTTTTTTCTAAGTTTTGGTATGTTTCAAGATATCGACATGCGAAGAAAGAGATGTAATTGCTAAGGATAAGAGTCAAATTAAAGACAATGTTCATCGCCAATTGACCCAAGATAATGCTCATTGAAGGAGTGCCATAAACACTACCAAGGATGAGCATAATCTCAAACAGATTTCGCAACCAAATTGAGTAGATTAACAGCTCTTGTGACAGAAATTGTAATGAATACGTTATAGCTTATCATTTTTGTATCACATCACTTTAGTTAAACTATAAATAGACATGTTACACGACTTAGTTTATTTCGAAGAAATTGTTATTCATATAATATTTCCTCTATAGTTTTTAGGGTATTTTAGCACAGCACCCTTTTCATTTTTCATTTTTCATGAAATGTAACCCACTAGCCCTATTCATGAGATCTACGGTAGATCAAAATTAACTTGGCTGTAGTAGTATAATGAGCTTTTTGTTTTAGAGTATTCCTATAGTCAATCCTAATACATTAAAAAATAACGTGTAAGTTGTTATTGTGGATGAATATGTAATCCCTCGAGGGTATTAACAATAGACACCAATAAACTTTTATATTGGTACCATCCTTAGTTTATAGTATTTTTTGTTTCTTCACAACCTCCCATCAAGTAAAATCGTAGACTAGAGTTTAACCACTAAGTTTAGGACGAATAAAAAGGTATTAGTCCTTAATAAGATATAATATCTCAAAACAAATTTTGTGTTGGTGGCCCAAAGAAGTTGTCAGGGTTAATCACACAACTTATGCTACAAAACATTAACATGAATGACTAAGTATGTAATCTCCGAATAATCAAAGATCTACATAGCGGATTGGTTAATATATGACATGTTACGTATATAGAAGATCAGTATGGGATACCCGAAAAAGATACGGTGAATCCCCTTAACTATTTCTTATAATATCTCCTTAAAATGTGAGAGAAACGAGGTTTGATATTGTTAGATTTCTTTTACATTAGTTATAACAACTATCATATATATTCTCCATCTCTAGCAACACATAACTTACCAATATTTGTCAACTCACATATGGCGTGTGAACACAGTGAAATGTTTTGGATTACGTACATAATATTTTATTGTATAAATGTGTGGTTGAAAGTAATTACGTTGAATAAAAAGTTTGAAAATAACGATGGTCAAACAGGGTCTTAATATGTTTCCAGTAAGATTATTCCCTTATGATGTTGTAGATGATATGTGGTGAAATGTTTGATCCTCAATTTTTTAGAATATATTTTGTAAAAAGTGAGTTTTTTAGAGAATGTATGGTTAAAATTAGAAAAAAACAATATTGGATTTACATAAAAAAAAAAATTTATTTTATTGTGAGAATGTGTAATTAAAAGTGAGTTGAGAAAAAATAAATTTTCAAAATTAGAGCTCAAATAGGGACTAAATGTCTAAATATGAAATTTATGTTATTAGTCTTATCATTTAATGTCACATCACAGAAGAATAACCGTGACGGATACTTATAGCATTACTCTATTAATTGACATTGTTGAGAGTTTAATTTTTAAATTTAAATTGTTTATATCTCTTACATGACCAGATCAAATAAACAAGTTTAAGAGATCTAAAACAATAGATCAAGAAAGCGAAGGAGCATGCCTGTTCAAACTAAAGACGTCATTGTGTTAAAATTAGTGTGACCCGAATTTTTTGTTGGAAATAATTACAAGTTTTAATTAAAGTAAACATTAAAAAGAATTTTATTTAGAATGCTATTGAAAATACTATTCAAATTTACTTGGCGAATTCTAATTGAAATTCTACTTGAAAGTTCAATTGGAAATAGAAATTTGTGTTTGACTTGAAGAAAGCTTTGGGATGAAGAAAATCAAATTATGAAGTAAAGGACCCGAGAGTGGGTATCGCGGCGCCAAGAAATTTTAGGGGCGCTGCTTTGACCTCGAGGCGCCACTTTCTCTATTTTTCCCTATGTGATTTTTTCTCTTCTATTCCATTTTGGACTTCGTTTCTTGCATTCTACTTCAACTACAACTCTAATTTTAGGGTTTGGACGTCTCCTAATTGTTTCATATATAGCTGGCTTTTCATTATAATTTAGATTAAATTAGACAAAGTTGAAAATACAAATCTTTGTATCCTTTCTTCATATTATAATAAAATCTCAATTCTCTGCATATTATTTTGTTCTTGTATTCTTATAATCAATTACTTCATATTGTGTCTATAATTAGTGTGACCCGAATTTTTTGTTGGAAATAATTACAAATTTTAATTAAAGTAAACATTAAAAAGAATTTTATTTAGAATGCTATTGAAAATACTATTCAAGTTTACTTGGCGAATTCTAATTGAAATTCTACTTGAAAGTTCAATTGAAAATAGAAATTTGTGTTTGACTTGAAGAAAGCTTTGGGATGAAGAAAATCAAATTATGAAGTAAAGGACCCGAGAGTGGGCGTCGTGGCGCCAAGAAATTTTAGGGGCGCCGCTGTGACCTCGGGGCGCCGCTGTTCCCTATGCGATTTTTCCTCTTCTAGTCCATTTTGGACTTCATTTCTTGCATTCTACTTCAACTACAATTCTAATTTTAGGGTTTGGACGTCTCCTAATTGTTTCATATATAACTGGCTTTTCATTTTAATTTAGATTAAGTTAGACAAAGTTGAAAATACAAATCTTTGTATTCTTTCTTCATATTATAATAAAATCTCAATTCTCTGCATATTATTTTGTTCTTGTATTCTTATAATCAATTACTTCATATTGTGTCTATAATCTTTTATTTTCTCCAAAATCCGATATCATCTTCGCATTTCACAACAAACTCATATCAAAACATTTGGTATTGAAATTCTTGGGAAGATTGAGGTTTTTGGTGATGGTAACAATGAAGTATGATATTTAGTTATTTGATTGTAATACAAGATTTTCTTCTTAGTAAGTAAAGATGAGAGCAGTATTCGCTCAGATAGATTTGGACGACGTGTTGTCAGGTTTGATAAAATGTCCACCACTTGGATTCTAGAAGAGAAACAATGGAGGAATCGAAATGCTCTATCTGAAATACATCTTCATCTTTCAAATAATATTTTTTAGGACATTTTGAAGGAGAAATCACCCACTGCATTATAGTTAAAATTAGAGCTATTATGCATAACGAAGAGTTTTACTAGCAAATTGTATTTGAAATAACATCTATATTCCCACGGTATGACAGACGGTAGATCTCTTAAGGATCACTTGACTGCTTTTAAAGAAATCGTTGCTGGTTTGGAGACCTTGGAGGTCAAATATGATGAAGATCTGGGATTGGTTTTATTATGTTCATTGCCCACTTTATACATATCTTTTAAAGACACAATTTTATATAGTCATGTTACTCTCACCATTAAAGAAGTATACAATGATCTACATTTAAAGGAGAAGATGAAGAATCTAATTGCATCTGAGGGTTATGGAGATGTTCTCATTGTTGATGGTGATCACTCAAGGAGCAAGTCAAAATCTAACTTAAATTTTGTAATTATTGTAAGAAAAATGTGCACTTGATAAATAATTATTGTAAGTTGCAGAATAAATTAAAATTGATTGTAAATCAACAATCAGAAATTTCAAGGGAATCAAGTATTTCAGAAAATCCTAATAGTGATGGAGAGCTTGTACTTATGTCTTACTACAACTCTAAACCTGATGAAACTTGGATTTTTTATATAACTTGCACTTTTTATATGACTCACAATCGGGATTTGTTTTAACATATGAAGTTTTAAAAGATATTGTGATGACTGGTAATAATACACCTTGTCAGATAGCTGGTTTTTGTAGGGTCAGAATAAAGATATTTGATGGGATGGTTTGAACATTTGATGCAATGAGACACGTTCCATATTTGAAGAGAAATCTTGTCTCCTTAAGTACTTTTGATTCAAAAGGGTACATGTATACTGTTTAAGGTAAAGTCATGAAAGTTAATAAATGAGCTCGTGTTTTGTTAAAGAGATAGAGAAAATCTCATGTATATATTTTAAGAACTCAAGTGGATTCGGAGTTGAATTTTGTACCGTTAGAGTCTAATTTGGGGTCTTCTTTAAGGAATATATCTTAGTTGAATTTAGAGTTGTGTTCTAATCCCTCTTATCACCATCGTTGGCGGTGTCATTGTATTCAGTTACTAGAAACATACCCACTTTTTACCATAAGACCTACATAGGTACAATTCTGTTAATTTAGTTGATGGTTTGATTACGGTTAATAGTGTTGATTCTAGCCAATAGCATTCTTTTAATGTATTCAGTTGTGATTCTACTACAAGGCTTGTTTTAGCCTTGTTTGATGGTCATTAGATCACTTTTGCCCCTATTTGATGTAATGGAGGTGGAGAATATTTTCAGTTGAATTTTTTTTATAGAGAAGTTCGTTTGTGTTTTTCATTGAAAAATTAAGTTTACTCCATGTTGTAAAATTTGTCTCCATGAAGAATTTTTCCTTTGAAATTTTGTTTATTACGGTCGAGTTGGAGATTGTTAAAGTTAAATGTATGACTCGAATTCTTTGTTGAAGATAATTGAGAATTCTAATTAAAATACATATTGAGAAGAATTATATTTGAAATGTTATTGTCAAAAATCCTATTCAAGTTTACTTGGCGGATTCTAATTGAAGTTTTACTTGAAAATTCAATTGAGAGTAGGAATTTGTGTTGAACTTGAAGAAAACTTTGTAACTAAGAAAATCAAGTTTTGAAATAAGGACCAGAGAAAGGGCAGAAATTTTGGCTTGGCGCCGACGCCACTCTGCCACCAAGGTGCCACCTGCTATGTTTTTTCCTATACGATTTTTTCTTATCTACTCCATTTTGGACTTTATTTCTTATATTCTACTTCAACTACAATTCTATTATTAAGGTAAATATAGCTGGCTCTTCATTATGATTTAGATTAAGTTAGACAAAATTGTAAACACAAATCTTTGTATTATTTCTCTATATTATAATAAAATCTTCATTCTCTACAAATTATTTTGTTCTTGTGTTCTTATAATCAATTATTTTATATTGTGGCTATAATATCTTATTTTCTCCAACACTTTGATATTTGATTAATTCGATATCATCTCCGATTTTCACAACACATTGTGTATGCTATATCATAACAATTTCAAATTGATAAAAAAAAAAAAAAAAAGCCCAAGAAATTGTCTAATGTGAATGTTTTTGTAGAAGAGAAATTTTAAGTAAATGAATTTATTTCCTTTTTAAAAGATCAAGTTTTTAGATGATGTGTTTCAACTTAAATCCGAGTACACAACCGTCGCGAGTTCAACTTATATGGTTGTCGCCACTTCACTGTGGAAAGCATACACCAATCAAGTTTGTGATGAAAAAATGAATTTAACTTGCACATAAATAATGTATTGAAGACGCAATTTATATATAAATTTATTCTTTCTCTAAATTTAAACTTCTATAGCAGTTAATTTAGAAATAATTGAGGAAAATCTAGGAGTAGTTGAGCCACATTAATTTACATACATGCTTTAATTAGATTCATGTATTTACATATTCATATACTTGCATATTCATGTATTTAGATAACAACAAATGAAATTTTGTTTATTTAACAAAAAAGTATAATATAAATCGGTGCATTGCCTAGATCGAACTAATTTTTGTAATGATATTAATTTTTTTGGACCAACTTATTGTAATTTGTTTGGTGGTCCTAAATAAGATTTTGGTCCATACATGCATCATAACCTTGATATATTTGCAGCTAGCTCTATAAATGCAGTGAAATTATTGTTAAAATCATTAATACAATAGAACTATTGGCATGCCATTCCTTCTCTTGTCAAAGTCAGTCACTATTAAAAATTTAATTATGATGGAATAAATAGTACATTCAAAATATTCTTCGTAATATCAACAATAAATTCCATTTGGTCCAACCATTAAAGTTTCTAACCAATTCTGTTTGCAATAACTTCTATCATTTTTGTTTCCAGATAATGATTACTCAACTAGACTTCCAATACAATCATAGACGCGAATTCTACTACATGCACGGCAGTGTCGTTTCACATTGTACGTGAGTTTTGTTATTTTTTAGTGAACTCCATATTCCGTAATTTAATTTTTCGCGAAAAAAACTAATTTGCTTGTATATATCCCAAGTTCTAGGTCTTTTCATGCGTTTATAGACGTTACTATAACAAGAATTAGATGGTCCATGAATATGGATATATATCTACATCTATACATAGCAATTTATGGTGCTGGTTAGCCCATTTGATGTTTACTGCACATGTAGTAGTGTACTTGTGATAAAGATGTAAAACTTGAGAAATTGTCACCAATAGCACTAGAAAGATGATCAACAAATTTTATGGTATTTTATATTTGACGTGACACTGGAACAAGATTCTTTTCTTTTCTTATGGGTAGATGCCGAAGAAAGAAGACATCCCTTGTTGACACTTACATATTTCAAGCCACCTAGTTGAGAAACAGTTCTTTTTTACATTATTTTTACATTTTCAACTTTAATCGAGATTCAGCTACTTGATAAATTAGTTTTGCAATTATTCTTATTTCTCGCTTGAAGAGAGGATGAAAATTAACATGATATGTTGTCATCTAAAGGGTTTAGTTATATTGAATTAGTGGATATAGTGATGAACATAATGAAATGGCAAGAAAATAAAAGTTATATTGAATTAGGAAATGTAGTGATGAACATAATGAAATGACAAGAAAATAAAAAGGGCTTACTTAGTCAATTTCAAATTTATTGAAAATATGAATGATGCTGACCTAAAAAATTAGAAAAAAATAATAATTGTTTTTAAACCTTGTGCCTCAATGATGAGTTAATCTCAAATAGAGTGGGAAGAAAGAAGAATAAATTAGATTAACTATAAAGCATAAAAAATAATTTCTTCCATGGACAATAAAGAAAGAGTTAAAAGAAATTTTTGATAAGTGGTTATTGGAACATGGAAAATAAACAACTTAAAACGATAGAATATGGTATAGTTGTAGTGGAAACAAGAGATTTTACAAAGGATTTTCTTTCTCCTATGTTTGTGTGACAATATGTCATAGAGTAGGCCTTAACATTAAAGAAGCCAACCAATTTGTATACATATATTCTCATGTGAATTAAATTTTACATACCCCACACGTCTTATTGAATAGCATTACATACAACACCCATGAAGAAGGGTGGATGGGGGGGGGGGCGGCTTCACGATTCATGATAAGAAACATCAAGGAGGTTTCCTCAAAGACATAACAACGAGCTAACACTTTTTACGTTAAAGAAAATAAAAGATTACTAAAATAACTTACAATTTTTTAAAGCTTAGCTAAACAGGCTCTAAAATGACTGTTTATAACATTTTTTAAATCAATTTATTAGGAGTTGATGGACCATGCCTCTCCAATCAATGAAGACAATATAAAAATGCTTTTCTAAGAACATAAACTTCATGCAGCAGAGATATACTCCTAGTATTTATCAGTCGTTAAGAACAAGTGCACAATCAGGTGATGTTATAAATATTGGATAGGTTCAGCATGTCGAGTAAATTTAGTTTGTATTCGTGACATTTTTAAATAAAATAGTAATTTATTTTTTGATAAGTTGTTTGTATTAATTTGAGATTTCATGTATTCATGGATCGTTTTGATATTATAAATCGAGTGATTAAATGGTTAAACATGAAAATATTTAGTTTTATTGTTTATGATGAGTGAATTAAGACGAACATTTTATTTTGATAAGATTATCTCAATTTTATTAAAATTTATCTTTGACTTTGGTAATAAGATTGAGCTTACAATTTGGAATGTATGAGACTAGACTATGTAAAATTTAATTTATGAAATTAACAATGAATTTAATTTCACTTGATTGTTGTACATAAAATCTTAGTTCTAAATGGATAATTGATTTCGATTACTAACTTGAAATTCTTTGAGGTATATATAACAAGGAACATATATATGAAATATGTTATCCGTAGCCTATTTAGTATGTACGATCATGACCTCAATGAATTTTCTAGGGGACTATTATATATGAACTCAGTAATTCGATATTTATTGTTGAATTACTATTGTATGTGATCAAATGGTAGTGTCAGACAAAAGTGGGATTGATGATTATGTTTATTAGAAAAGGGTATTTTGGTCTTTTTATTTTGTTACGAATATTCGACATGGGCCATGCAATACTTAAGAAAAATAAGTTAGAAAATATAGCTATTGTTTATATAATTTATGTTACTTCAATTAGACTAAGAGTGCAATCTTGTTCTTTTAGTTAAATAGAACGAAATTAATAAATTAAATCGACCTATTAAGAGCTAATCATGTCAAGACTAATTTATTGGAGTATAATTTAGTTGATTAGGTCCCTTTTGTGGATTAAAAATAATAACTGAAAAAAAATATGTGTCATGCATGTGTCATTTGCAAAGAAATTGATTTGGATTAGAACTAAAGGGAAGAGTCCTTTCAGGTTATGAAATGTTTCCCTATTCAAGTCATGCCCATTTTATAAATAAGCAATCATATTGAGGTTCAATTAAGAATTTTTTTTTCTTTTTTTTTTTTCTAATTATTGTGCCCAAACACAAAATCTTCGATGTTTGGAGTTATTGAAGAATGCTAGAGAATGCCCAATGATTTGAAGATGTAATCAAGAAGAACAATATTAATGAATTCTTTTGTAAATAGCACTATACAAGGATCCTCGTAAAATACCTGTATTTATTACAACAAAATATTATATTATCGTCACAAAGTAATTAAATTCCATTTTCCAAAAAATTGTAATAGAGCGTGGATTTTGATAAATTTTGTGTACTAAGAATTAAATAATTTTGTTAGTGTATGCATGTGTTTAGTAAAGGCACTCTTATGGTTATGTGATTTATTTTTGTAATTGGATTGAACGATCTTTCATTTTATAACAAATTTATGACTTCAAATTTTTGTGGTGATTATGTACTGTGTTATTGAGTCATGTATGTTGATGGTAAAAATTGAATCAATAAATTATTTTACCTAACTATGATTTTCTCTTCCTAAACTCATTAGTTTCGATGCTCAAACTTGGAGCAAGAGGAAAAATAGATATTTAAGAGGGAAATATTTGAATCGCATGCTTTACTCTTAAAACTGGGGGTATATATAGATTTTTCTCCAAGTTTTGGTATAGTTCGATCATTTAAGGAATATTATAGATGGCTGATTCATATAGGTTACCTTACAACCAATTTTGTTATGAATATCACATTTTATTCGTTAGCCCACGTGTATTGTATTAACAACTTGTAGATAGCTTAGATGAAGGAAACGTTCACTGAGTTGGTGGGAACTATTTTTTGTTTCTATTAGCTTGTGTGTTGTTAGAAGCTTCATGGACAGTCAGCGAAGTTCGCGGATCAAGCTATGAAACTTATATGTGAGGTTCACTTTATTCTTCTCTTGGTTGTTCATCAACAAATAGACCTTGAAGTTCAGTTTGATTATTGATAATAAATCTAGGACTTGTTGTATTTTGCGACCTTGCAAACTTATTTGTACTTTCCTTTGTTGGTAGGAGTTGACATGGGCAATATTGAAGAGACATGTCATGATTTGTCGTGCGCCAGAGGATGTTTATTTGCGTGTTTCTAGGTTTAGCTACCATAGGCACTTTATGCACTTGTTAACCATGCTCAGTCTCAACTGTGTTTTTCGAATATAGTCATGCGCTTGTTGATATCTGATGGCTATGATTATAAAGAGATTTGGAAAGGTCAACATCTACTATTGATTCATCCGATGGCCTAAGCCTTTCGTCTAAGCATATAAATATGCGTCTTCTTCAAGCATCCCTTTTGTGTTTACTATTCTATGCCCTAATCTTATTTTTCGACAATATTTTGCTAAGTGGTTGTTCTGTTCTCCTTTGTTACCTTTTAAATCTTTCTTATTTAAGTACATTCTTCAACTTTATATTGCATTTATGTCTTGCTTATTTTTGTTGTTCCATGATTGTTTATCCATGTTATTGAGAAAGGTTTGACTGAGATTGGTTGGTTTTTCATGACACGGACTTATGGTGTTCTGAATATTTTCAACGGAAATGGGGTTTAGACTCCCCCTCTTGTCACCGTTTTCGTCATATTCTTTTCCATTATTGTGTAAAAAGAGTACTTTTTCTTGCTTAGGGCGATTGTGAATTTATCCCAATGACATTTGTTTGTTGTTATTTATTAATGTTATGCGACACATGGAAAACGCTAACTCCATATTAATTGTTTTATTTGTATAGGTAGTCCCAATATCTATATTGCCATAAAGATTGATTTTAACACTGTTCCCAAGTGCTGGAAAACTTTGATTCATCTTCCTCTAAATAACTTGGCCTCTAGGAGTTCTAAGGAAGTTAAAGGCGTATCTTTGCGAGGGGACGAGATATATCTAAGCGACCTCTTCCTCCTTAAGGGGCTAGTGGTTCGACATTCGCTGCTGTTGGTTCAATTCGAAGGCCTTTACCTTTAGAGTCTGGGTCTCCATTACCATCTAGGGACCTTTCTGAGAATAGAAAGATGCCAAGTGAGTCTGAGTCGATTACGGACCCTAAATCTTTTTTCTATTTTCCTTGCATTAATGAGGACTTAGACCTAAAGGCATTGTCAACACTTCCCCTTTTGTCTCCAGGGTTGCCCAATTCATTTTTTATATTTTAACTTTGTTTGGGAAAAGTTTACGGAAGAGATTACCTATGAGCAAAGGGGACATCTAATTGACCCTCTGTACTTCATCATGATCAATAGAAAGAGTATGAGATTTGTATTTTGCGACCCGACAAACTGGAGAAGAAAGTTAATTCTTTGGAATAGAGGTGCGAGGTTCTTCAAAAAAATTGGAAGATTCTGAGAAAGAGAAGAAATATAAGGAAATGAGCAAAGGTGTTGAGGCTTTCGTTATAAGGGAGGCTTCCTTGGTGGCTAACGTTAAGATGGTTTCCAAAGATTTGGAACTGACCAAGGAAAGCCATGCAACTTATATTGCCAAGATTGAGAACGAGATTTTGCGCCTTAAAGAACTTCAAACTATCAAGGCTAATTAATAGGCTCTCTTTTAGGATCATGATAAGGTAAGAAATGAGAAGATTTTGCTTATTAATTAGCTGGAGAGTATGGAGACAAAGTTGGCCCTTGTAGAATCTAGCCTTTGTGAGGCGAAGGCTGATAAGGTGAAGCTTATTGAGGAGGCCATGCAAGAACGGGAATAAAGTTCTTGACATTAGTAGGAATTTTCATCCTCAGTAGAATATGAATTTTTTAGAAGCTGGTAAAGAGGATGATGAGAACACCCTTCTTTCATGGATACTCCGTTAGCTATTAAGGCTTCAGATAATCCTTCCACTTCTGCTAAATCAACCAAGTTGTAGACCATATGCTCACTTCTTCAAGTGAAGTCGCTGCTAGTGCTAAGCCAGCTCATACTTCTATTGATGCTTTTCTCTCCATATGCAGTGAGTGCACCCCTTGAGGGTAACGTCCCAATTTACCAAGATAATCCGCTTTTGGAAATCTTCAGATGCTAGTTAATTTAGATAGATATCTCGCTTTTGCTTCATTTCTTTATTGAAGTTTCATTTCTTCTTTGTATGACACTGCTAATTTGGCAATTTATTGAGGAGATTTCATTATTTATTTTGTGCAATTTTGTTCATTTTGCTATTCGTTTAGGCTAGCGCTACCTTATTCATCCGTCATTCAGTTTCTCGTAACTATATTTACGGTAGTTGTTTGTCAATTAGTGTATTTCATTGTACTTATAACAATTTTCACATTTTGATAATGCTATTTACCAAATGAACCTTTATTGAATCATCATATCAATCATAAGAGGCTTATGGACGGCTATCCAGTCCACTACCTTGGCTTTTCCCCTTTTTTTTAATTACTTAATTACTTTGCGTGTTATTGCAATATGTCATGACATGTACAAGTAGCAGATGTGGTCTCGCTATTTTTTTTTTTACAATAATTTTCTTTGGGATGGAAATCAGTCACCATGCTTTTTTGCGGTGTTGACATCGCTTGTAATTGAGATTCCTTTGGTGGAATAAACCTCATGTTCAGCTGAAATTTCTTTGATAAGATAAACCTCACCTTCGCTTGGAATTTCTCTAGTGGATTGAGACTCACCTTTATATTGTCTTTACTACGACTTTTTCTTAAGTCCAGTCTTGGTCTGTGCTTTAGAATTCATATTTCCTCTAGTATTTGAGAAGTCATTTTTACTGGCAAGCAGGTCTTTTAACCTACCCTTTACAGTATCATAAGCTTGCTTTCCTAAAAAAGGTTTTCAAGCATGTGTTTCTTCTTTTCGACCATGAATATTATATTACCCCCTGAGGGTTTTGTGGTTGCTTTCCTTAGAGCATTGACATAGCATTCACGTGTGGTAGTTTGATTTCTCTTGAAAGTAACTACCTCTTGGGAGGTTCAAATTTCATGTACAGATGTTGGATAGATGTTACTGCTTTCAGTTGTTTCGGAACAGGTCTTTCTAAGATCCCATTATAAAATAATTTGCTATTTCATGAATCGATGAAATGCGATTGGCTTTTCACCGACTCAATTAACAACATAACTTGTCTTCTTCGGATCAAGTTATTTCCCGTGATATAAATGTTCAGCCATTTGTAGCCACAGGTGATAAACCTGCATTTAATCAAATGAACTTCTAAACAAGATATTCACTGAGTTTCAATTATCCACCAACATGCGGCTGAGGCTATTACGAGCTATTATAGTCCGTACTACCAATGCATTGCAGTGGAGGATATATGACTCCCTATTCATCGTGACTAATGAATATAATTGGAAGACATGTAGTTTTAGATTGCCTCAAATCCAGAATAAGGGCATGATTCCTTTATGGGTTCATTATTTCTCCACCTATATAATGGCTTTCGATTATGATGTTGGTATCTATTACTAGGAGTAAAGAGCTAGGAGCGATCGTATGTGTTTGTGTTGGCTCTGAATTTATTGGTCTGACTCTTCAACCTCGCCCTCTAGTTGGGTAAAGTGGTCTCCTGCCTTTACCATTTTCATGCAAGCGTCTTGTTGACTTTGTAGTTTGGCCATACTGAGGACCTTATAGAACTCATTCGTATTATGATCCCTAGAACAATGAATTATGCAGAATTTCACTTTTTAGCTTTTAGTGGAGTGTACTTGACCCAGACCTAGTGGAGGGGCCAATGATATTGCATGCACCTTACCTCTATGTTCATCATAATGTGAGCACTATTGCACTGACAATTTAGAAAAATATGCTGAAGTCTTACCTTTGAGTTTTTTCGTACAAATCTGCCCCGCCTTATTTCTATTGGCAATGGAGTGTTTTGTTTGGAACTCGCTCTGGATCAAGTTTACCAATTGGTAATAAAAATTTGGATTTTGGTTGCGAACATCCTGTCAGAATGGAGTCTCCATTAGTAGGCCATTTCTACAGAGCGTCTCTGGCATTCTTGTTCGATATGGTTTCACAAACATTAATTTGGTGCTAAACCGTGCAAAATAACTTTTAAGAGACTCGTCTTCTACCTGTTACATATCATTCAGTTGCATAGTTGGTGCTTGCCCCATTCTATTCCCAGTAAATGCTTCCAAAAATGTCTACTTCATTTCCAGCCAAGTTCTGATTGATCTTAGTGGTAATTTGCTATAGCATTTCTTAGTAGGTCCATCTAGTGTTAAATGGAAGCCTTGGCTCTCCAGAGCGGGGCTTACCTTTTTCAACTTTATCTGCGTTATATACTCATACAAATAATACATAGGATCTCTTTTCCCATTGTGTTTCTCCATAATTTGGTGAACAAATTTGTCCGAAATTGGCTCTTCTTTGATTTCTTTGAAAAACGATACATACGCATCATCATCATTCGTCCCATATGACCTGGTCGTATAATCTTCATACTTTTCAAATGGAAGAATGCTATATAAAGTATCTACAATATTTTTTGCTCTTTGACCCCTTGCGATAGTTTACAGTAGATCTTTCATCACGTGAGTAATAGCTAACAAAGAGGGGAGTGAATTTGTTTCTAAAACTTTTTTGAAAAATTAACTTAAGATCAACCACATGATAACTAGATAGATAAATTTAAATAGCAAGTGCGAATATTAAAGCAATAAGTAAATAGGAATAGAGAGTGCAAACGATATAATTATTGAGGTTCTATCTAACTCAATGATTTACATCCTCCGTTACCAAGCTCTTGAGAACGAGCAAGGCCAAATTCAATATGTTGATTGATTTGTGGTGCAATTCAACCATTCACAAAACTTCTGGTGACTTACAAGCAATGAGCACCGACCTTTTTACAACGTCGAGCTTTACGGGACTTCAACACGACCCACAATTCAAATAAATTTACAAGTGAAATCTTCTCTACTTAATGAATGATAGATTCAAAATTTGAGTATAAGAAGAGAAGTAGGCTAACATTTTAATAGATAGCAATGAATGAAGTTCAAGTGTTAGGTATGAAAAAATTTGATGTATAGAAAGATTTTCAAGAGTTAATTTGACCAAAGATTTTTCAACACCAAAATGATTTAATAATAAATTATATGAGAGATCAATGCAATTTTAGCTAAAAAAAAAATCTCAATTGAATGCTCTAAAAATTGTTTAATAAATGGTAAGTGAGTTTGTATTTATAGCAGTTTAAAAAATGAAATTTTATGTCCAACCGGACAACCTCTAACGGACGTCCGCCACTGTACCGAACGACTGAACTAGCCGTTGAGTATCAAAAATCAGAACGGTTAAAATTTTGAGCGTTAGACTACCGGTCGTCTGCCCTACTTTGCTGAATCTCCGAAAAGAGCAGAAATCTCTGGTTTTTCCTTTACTTGATTATTTTGCAAGTGTAGATCATTTAGGGATATTTTCACTTAACTTTTTCAAACTAAGTGTCATTGGTAAAGAATTCAAAAGTCAAGTGAAGATTTTTGTCACATCGAAAATAATTTTTATACTAACGCTTTTGTGAAAAGTTTATATCGTGCATAAAAAATTAAGTTACAAGCTTGTAGTGATTCATTACTGTGAATTAAAGCGTTTTACCTTTACATAAGAATTCAAATCATCCAAGTCTAATTTTTTCGATTGATTTGGCGTGAGTGTACATTTTGTTACTCGATTTTGTATTTGGCGCAAATACTTGATTTGTCTCAAATTGTTTTGACATAAGTGCTCGATTTCCAAGCTTGATCATGAATGCTCGATTTCCACGCGGTTCGTAACATATATCAATGAAGACTCAAATATAAATATTAGAGATAAGAATAACTTTGTTTGTTATAATCAAAATTTGAAATCAATCATAGATTAATAATTTTTCCCTTTTTGATTATGACAAATAAGATGATTTACAGAATATGATTAATTATTTATCATGCAATTTGTATTCCCGCTATCTTTTTACAAACTGATAACCATGTATTCAAAGTATGAGTTTTCTCTCTTTTTCCCTTTTTCATATACTTTAAGTATGTTATCATAAATGAATTATGCATAATCATCTCACTTTGCATTTCCCTTTTGGCATAAACAAAAAGCTTAAGGCAGAAAGATGAATAACCATAGCATTAATCGTAAAAGAAGATAACCATAGATATCGATGTCTAAAACAAAAAAAAAAAAAAAA
>CAIGRB010103439.1:9547-74829 GCA_903798255.1 Fraxinus quadrangulata | reverse complement strand
AGTATGGTCATGATAAATATATTATTGATAAATTTTAAATATCAAAATAATTTTACATTAATTGTGAAACGTAAAGTCGTTATTGTTTATATTTCTTTTCAATCTCAACCTCATTCCAATATCCTTTTTTCGAGTTTTATTTTCTTACAATTTTTCGTTTGATTCAATACTTCACGATATGAATATCCATTGAGATCGATTTCAAATTTTTTAAAAAAGCTTAAAATGTGATAAGAATAAATATATTGTCGATTAGGTTAAAATATAAAAATGGCTTTATGGCTCTCGCCTCGGCTAAGCCTTTTTTTTCTAAGTTTGATTAGTTTTTTTCAATTTCTTTGGTTTTATTAGTTATTTATTTTGAGTTTTTTTTCTCCGTTTTTTGTTTAAGAATTGATTAGGGGTTTATGAAATAAATAACAATGACTGTTCTATCGGAGATTTGTGAGAAGATATTTTTCGATAACTAGAGGCTGTGATGGAAGGTAAGTCTCGATTTCTTCGATAACCGTGGGTGTAATTTTTTTCATCTCCACATTTAATATTGCATCGAAACATTTAGTAATTTATAAAAAAAAATTATGTAACTAATATTTGAAATAAATATTTTTTTATACCTACGTTATTACGTACTCAACTACATTATGACACGTACTTCTGATTAGTATTAATAAAAATGACTTTCACAAGTTCAAGAACTTAAGAATAGAACAAAAGAATGTAGACTCTATCATCTTGTAAAAAGTAGTATTCTAAAAAGCCTAAGAGTGTAGTTAAGCAACGAGGTGAAATTTCAAATTTTACGAGATTAAGCGAGACCTAAATTGAAAAAGGCCTTTTCTTAGTTTTAATATTATTTTAAATTTTTAATCATTTTAAAAATTATTTAGCCCCTGTTTGGTGCACATTTTAGATGTAAGAATGCATTTTTACTATTGATATGATGGAGAATAAGTGGTTGAAAAGAATGAGAAATTATTGATGTGATAGAAAATATTATTTTATTGAAAAATGCGTGGTTGAAAATGAGTAGAAGAATGATAATAAGAAAAATAATGTGGCTCAAACAGGGGCTTAATGATTAAAATATTACATATCAAGCATTTAAAATTATAAAATACTATATTTACTTAATAATTCATACAATTAGTCAATTATACAATTTTCAAATTTTGAAAATGCAAAAACTAAACTATTTTTCATAGTTTCAAGTTCAACAAGACAAATCCTACTTACTAAATTTATAGGAATCTCATACATGTTTTCAAAATTTTCAACAAAATAATGAGTCGAGATCATAATTACATAATATAGATAGCACCGTAACTTAAATTTTATTTAACTTTTTATTGGATGAAGTTATTTTTCATTTTTGTAAAAATAAAGTCTGTAAAAAACTTGAAATCAAAATCATATGATTTTTTTTAATTGATTAACTAAAGTCAAATAAAAGACTTTTACAAAAAGGGAAAAAAATTTAAAAAATTAATAAAGTAATCCTAGGGAAGACGAAAGAGAGAAATTGAGGAAGGGAAAAAATTCATCCATTTAAGAATTAAAAAGAAAAGTGCCTAGGCTCGAAACAGGGCATTTTGCCCGAGCTTCGAGCACATGCGATGTCTAAGCACCGCCTTGACGATCTTTTTAGAACACTGGTAAAAATGCAATTGTGTTGAAATGTTGAGCTCAATAAATATAAAATTAGAATTTTGACGAATCATCATAAAATAAGCCCTAGTTTGGCCCAATTTTTTGAAACTCATTTTTTCCTAGTTTATTTTTAATCACACATTATAAGGACGCACAACTTCTATCAACTTTTCAATTGTACATCTAATCAATTTTATCAAAATCTACTATAATCTAATTTTTAGCCAAACAAAACAGGTAAACTAAGTTTTCCCCAATTATTGGGTTGATAACTTAACCATTAAGTTGTGGCCAATATATTGGCATTACTTGTAGTTGCTTATTCGCAAAAGCACACTACTTGTGCAAAGTGAACTTCATCTATGTGCAAAATTAATCCAAAAAGTTTGGACACAAAAGGTCCTTTAGCTTTTTAGCATTTCTTTTGGTCTTTGTTTGCTCACATGTGGTACATTCTTTGACTCCAAAGAGCAATAATAAAATAACCTATCTTGCTTTTTCAAATCTCTTCAAGATCATATATTTTATAACATAAAAAGTAACTTTGATTGGAAAAGGGTTTTCTAGGCTTTTCCATCAGTCCAGATGCAATTTCGAACATAATTGTGTACCTACCACGTTGGTTTCAATCATTTAAAATGGTCGAAATATTAGAGACCTGCTCAACTTATGCTATATGTAGTTGAAAAATCAACTTGTTTCAATCATTTATAGTTTGCAGATGTTTTATTGAATATGAAGATAGTAATAGAAATCGGATCAATTAGACAGTGCACAAAAAAAATTGTGCGCTGGGAGAAGGGTCGACGGCTTGTGGCTTTCCCTGTCCCTAGCTCCTTTCGGAGGTAGAGTCACGCAAACTTGGATCTAGCGGCCTCAAGAGAAGAAATTATTTCAACCTCGAACGACATCTTGGGAATATCGTAGTTCTATCAATTGGTAAATGGAGTTGGCAGTCCAAACGCAACCGGTTCTTAACTGAACCGATTGGACCTACCGTCCATCGAGTTTTTGTCTTCCCTTTAAGATGAAAAGTTAATATTCTCTCCCTCAAAGACCTGCTAACACCTTCAGCATCATCGGGATTCAAAGGGATCGTCCTCGGCTCAGGTACATAGTTGAACTCGACCGAACTATTCGCATTTACATCAAACGGTTCAGCAACCAGATAAGCCATTTTCACCCCTTGAAAGCTAAGAAGGAAACTCATGTCATAGAAACTCGAATGAGCCTTGGCATTGTCGTTCTCAGCCTTGATCACAACTGAAACTTGAACTGTTAGCAAACTTATTTGATCAAAATATAGCGTCTCAAGTTGTGCACTTGCTACACTTATTTGAGGTACCTTAGGCCTTATGACAAGGTAACCGAAGAAAACCAAAATCCCGGCTATGATCACTGCCATTGCTAGTATCACACAAATTATGGTCATGCACCATCTGATAGGATTAGTATGTCCCCGAGGATCACGCACTGGCTTTGGCTTTGGCTTTGGTTCTGGCATTTGAAGGTAGTGTTGATATTGATATTAACAAGAACTCTGTTGAGAGGATATCAATAAATACGATATGAATACCGGCTTTGGCGTTGGACGAGATGATATCAACAAGAACTTCCTAGATTGGAACAAAATTTTCGTTCCAATTAGGTGCTCGGATGAATTGAGAGTGTAAGCAAATAAAAGTTGGGAAGGTAAAGAATTGTAGGGTTCTTAGGTGTAAGTGGTGGGGAAGGTTTTGGTATCTTCTTTTCCCAAGGTTAAAGTGATCTTAATTAATCTTGTGTTGTATATCTAGGAATTTTAATAAATTTGTCTTGAAATGAGATGCCAAACTTGCACTTAATATGTGGTACATAGAGACTCTTGTGTGATAATTTAGCCCCTGTTTGACAATCATTAAAATAGTGTTTTTTTTTTTTTTTTTTGGAGAAAATGAATTTTTGAATAGTAATTTTTTTTTTAGAGTATGTATGGATAAAAAGCTCCCGTTTGACAATCATTATTTGAGAAAGATAATATTTTGAATTGTGATTTTAAGAAGAATGTATGTTTAAAAAATAAGGAAAGTTTTTAGATTTATGTGCCGAATATTTTATTGTGTGAATGCGTAATTAAAAATGAGTACGTAGAATAAATGGTTTTCGAATAATGGTTGTCAAATAGGGGTAAAGTAGGAAACAAATTTGAGTTTATGTACAGAATATTATATTATGAAAATATGTGGTTGAAAATGAGTTTGAGAAAAGAAAATTGTTTTAATGATTGTCAAGAGCACAATTTTGTTCACAAGCCCTTTATGGGAAAGATATGGGATTTGTGAGTGGAGTCTCCAACAAGTTTTAAGGTACTATTTAAGATCCCGAGCTTTATTTTTTAGTCTTTAGATCTCAAACTTTAAACTTTTATCAATATCTGAACTTTTGGGTTTACTGTTAAAACGTGATGGAACAATATAATGTTGGAAAATTTCGTGTATGGAGTGACAAATAACATCAGGAAATTCTTCAAATTATGTTTAAAATTCTGTAGAAATTTCGATAGAGTAACGGTAGAAATGGACTCCAAATAAATCCTAAAAAATGTACAGTATAGCAGCAATAATAACAAAGTTGGGGCAAGTGTTAAACACTTTGTCCTTAAGTCGAATTTGTCTCGCAACAGTGCCTACGATTTATGGCAATCAACTCCCAAAATACAACGACTATCTTCTTGTGTGAGTAGCACTATAATACACAAAAAACGACGAACTAGAATTTGATTTACGAACTTTGGTATACAAAGTAAAGAAAACCAGAATTTATACAATAAGAATGCAAAAATTTGATTGAGAAATGAGAGAAAATGAATGCTATATGATTATATATCATTTGTGTGTAGATTGGAACGTCCCTAAGGTCCTATTTATAGATGTTGAAGGGTTGTGGACGAAGTAGTACGAGCCAAAACACAACAGTCGCTGATTTCCAAATTGCCGCTCACTGTCCGTTCGCTACGTCGCTCGAGCGATACTTTCAATGAGCTCGTTGCTCGCTGTTCGCTCAAAGTCGCTCGAGCGAATAATACTGTCGCTATAGCGATAATGTCATTCGATTTTCCACATTTTTCCTTCCAATTTTGGACAACAATTTTTTATTCATCCAAAATTGGTTTTGAAACACTAGTTATACACGAAAATCAAAATTCTCTTTCGGGGGCGCTATCCCCTCAACCCCCACGACCTGTTCGGTTAGGTCGCTATTTGTTCTTTCGAAGAGAGAGATGTGCGGACCTTCGACAAAATCGATAATTTAACAATGGTACAAAAACTATACTAATCCAAAGACTAAGAATTAATTTTGTAAAGGACTTAAAACACCCAAGAGCAAATGGGACAGACACTTGCCAAATGACTAAGCACCATATGGACATTGTATATGCAATTTTTCACAACATAATTAGGCCTATATGAAAGTTTTAGATTATTTAGACCCACGTGCGAAATTATACAATTAAAAGTAACAAGTCACTTTTTAATTATTTCTAGATGATTAGATCAAACAAGTCAATTTATCTTAAATTTGAATACCACAATTAATAATTAAAGTAGTAAAGAACGTCAAAGATAATCACGGAGAAACCTCAACTTGGTAAAAACTTTGGTCACTTTGTCAGTCAATAATCCACTATAATTCGAAACAAACTTACAGTACGGTCTAGACCCGTCTACCCCCATAGAACTTCTGATCTTAAATTCTTGTAGTCTCCCTTGATCTTATTGGATGTGTGCTCCTTCAAAATAAATTTCGACTCCTGGTTTATACCTTAACCTTCCTGGATTGCGTGTTCCTGACGCCGATCCCGACTCCTGGTATTTCGTCTTAGTCCTCCTGAATTTGTGCTTCTACAACAGCTTCCAATCTCTGGTATCGATTTATCTTCGGTGGATTAAATGGTTTGGTATTTGATCAAAAGATCTTGTGCGTTTTGATATATGGTTTAATATGAAACAATATGACTAAATCAACAAATCAAAGTTTAGATGAAATTATGGCTCAAATAATTTCTTATGTGTTTTTATCTGTAGCTTACTATGAAACAATATGGCTAAATCAACAAATCAATTTTATGATAAAATTATGGCTCAAATAATATGGTGGCTGAATATTTGAATCAATGAATGTGTTTTAGATTCTCAAATGAATGATCTCTATAGAAAATATGATTCAACACACTTTTGGACGTTCAAAGGGTATGATATATATAGGGAAAAGTGTTTGGGATGAAAAAGGATTGAAAAACCAAGTGTTGAAACAAAACAGAATTCTGAACGTTGACTTGTCGCTGGAGCGCCAAGCCAGCGACATACGAGCAGTAGCTGAGCAATCGTCAGTATTTTTTATCATAATTTTCTCTTTCAATATCCGATTGAAGTGATTTAAAATGCGTTGGAAAGCTAACTCAAAGGGATACAATTATTCTAGAAATAGCTTTATCCAAATTCTAATGTTTTCTATGTGAAAAATGTGTTGCAAATTGTGAATAAGAATTTGGAGCATAGCTTGTACGGATCTTTGACACTCTTTGGACTTCTAAATGCATTCCAATGATCATATGTGATAATCCTGAACTCTTTCAAGGACTATACTACCAACCCAACTCTTTTGACTTTAAATAAGATTCTATAACTCCTATTTTGACTTTAACTACAACTCGATAAACTCCTAATATAATTTAACTAGAACTTGATTTTGACTAAAGAAATTTCTAATTACAAATTTTGAAATTGTCAATTATAATTTGGACTTAACTATATATATTTAGGATTTTGAAATAATAATGTATCAATTTGAAACTTTCGAAGAATTTTGATCCATATTTCACTAAATGATAAATCCTGTTTAAAAGCATCCAATTAAATTTAATGTGATATTTCTCCTTCCTAATATGACCTCTTTCTCCTTCATGCAAAAGCATCTCTAGCAATGATAAACCAACAATTTTGCGAAAATGTGTCTTTGCCCTCGCATTAAAATATTGAATCCCTTGCCTATAGATACTTCTTTTGGAAATGGGCATATCCTCGTCCTAAATCGTGTACTTGCATTCTCTAAAGGTGTTCGAATCTTGGGGGGATACGATAGAAATTTGTGAAAGGTAAGATGAACTTATACTTTTCCAGAATGAGGAATACATATAATATAACGGTTTGAACACAGAGGCTTCCAGCCGTTACAATAGTTACCAATTGAAAAGGAAACCGATTGGTGTGTCCTATGAACTAATGGGAGGTGGATCCAGTGTGGACATCTAAACCACAACTATTTTTTAGTTATAAGTCAATGAAATTTTATTACGTTATTGTAGATTGCATCACTTCTAATTATGTTATTGCTTATTGTGTCTTGAACATTGCACCAATATATGTTGGAATTGAGTTTAGAGAATGAAATTAAGTATGGAATAATGACTTTCATGTCAATTTCGATCAAATACTTGAACTTGATTCGATAGACAAATTATGAATATAAATAGACCAACTTGTTCTACTCGTCGAGTAGATCGTCATGGTATATTTTGAATCTAAAAATTAATTTCGGATGAATGAGAAATTGTAGTCCAAAGTTGGATAGAAAAGTAGATATACAGACTGAAAAAATCGCTAACACTATCGCTCGAGCAGACTCAAGTAATGAGACCGTCGCTCAAGCGAGAGAAGCTCTAATAAAAATGTGTCACTGTCATTCGAGTGAGAAGCCAGTGACATACTAGACATCAAATGCTGCGACTTTTGGCAAATGTTGCTGAGTTTGGGGTACGACATTTCACTCACAACATTTCATCTTCTATATAAATGGGCCCTTTGAACGTCCATTAAGTATCCCATATTATTTGAATTGATCATAACATCAAAAACTCTTGCAAAATACTCTCCAAAAGTCATTCTAAAGCCCTTTTTCATGTAGAGAGAATCATCGTTCCAAGTTTGTTGTTGATTGTGGTTTGAAGTACTTCTACCACAAGTTGTATCTGTTGTATTTTAGGAGACAAGTGTCGTAACCCGCTAGCACCGTGACGGGATAATATTGTTTTAAGAAGAAAATGTTTTCACTTGCATCAGATTTCGTTATCCCTTTTATTTTCTTCTTCTTCTTCTTCTTCTTACTTACTTTCTTTAAAGTTTAATTACACTCCTGCAAATTAAATTTGAATATATCCTTGTCTTGAACAATCATTTACATATACTATCGCCCCAACAATATGGTTGATTGTAAACTACATAGTTGTGTAGTGCGGGGTTGGCGCTTGGCTACAATTCATTTTTATTTGAAGTTTGTGTTGGTAGCAGTGATGGATTCAATGAAAATTGGGAATACATTTGACAGAGAAGAATTAGTTCGTGTTTGCATCAAGGGGACGGGTTACCTGAAACCTCATCCTCCGGTAGATATATGGTGGTGTTTGGTCTTGATAGTAGTACAAATTCTTGGAGTGATTTTTAGATAACAGTCCTTAAAAAATCGTGGGTATTAAATTCCAGTAAAATTCCTATTTTCATTTCCATCAAGTTCAATTTTAAGTAACTTTTTCATCATGTATTTCCAAGAATCCAAATATTGGTGGGGGAGGGGGTGTTTTGTGATCAAGTATTTGATTAATTTGTGACCTAAAAATTCGATAATTTGTGACTGAAAAATAATTCGTGACAGCGTGACCTACTAATTTTATAGTTTGTGATTGACAAATACATTGTGACCTATAATTTTTTTGATTTGTAACTAATAAAATAAATTGTGACCTATGAATTTTTTGATTTGTAATGATGAAATAATTTGTGACCAATAAATTTGATAATATATGAATAATAAATAAGTTGTGACCTATAAGTACGTACATATGATTATTAATTATATAATTGCGACCTTAATATATTTAATTAATAAAATATTTTAATTATTTATTCATCACCTGAATTTGGAAGTTTGAAATTTAAAACCTGAAAATTGAAGTGGTCCATAGTTAATACGTGAATTGTGAATTTTTTTCCCGAACCGAAATGCAACCAGGCTTCAACAAGCCTAAGACTTAGATCCAATGCAGATAAAGGCTAAAAGTAGCCCAATTAAAAAAGACCAACCCAACAGGCAACCCAATTATACCATCAAAAGAAAAAGAAAAAGAAAAAGAAAAAGAAAAGAAAAAAATCCCGAGTATATTAGGGAAGTGTTTATAAATAGGGGTAAATAAAGATAAAGAAATTTGAAATAAAATTCTTAAAATAAGCCAAAGAATTCTGTAATTTTGCAAAATTATTTTCATTTTTTAGTAAATAAAAAATAATATAATCGTTTTCAAATAATCTCCCAATAAGTTACCACACATAAAGCATATAAACAATAATTTAGGTTTATCCATGACCAATTATATCAATACGCACCATACTTTCATATAATCTTTAATTAATTACAGAGCATAAATTTAGTTATTTTAAAAATCACTACTAAAAATTACCCAAAATTGGACACCTCATAAACACCAAAAATCAGTACTTTAAAAAATCCCATAATTGGTACCCTAAAACTTCCAAATAGCCCCTAAGTTAGAACGGAATACAACCACAATTAGAATCAATTTATTTTTCTCTCTAAAAAATCACACATATTACAATGAGAGAACTTTTTTATACGCAAATTTCGTGCATATAACTAGGGAAAAGATAAAGTGTGAAGATAAAGATAAACTAAAGAAGACCTTATTTTTTAAAAGATTGTGATTTTCAAACACATTCATGTTGCAATATGACGACACAAACATTCAAATATTCAACCATATCTTTTATGATCTCCACTTTCCCGTACGTAATAATATAACCCTTTTTATATCATGACAATGAGAGTTTTGATATCGTCGAATATCTTAATGCTTGATCTTATTTTGAAAAGTTTCTAATGTTACGGAACCAAATTTCTCGATCAATTACACACGGTAAGGAAATGATAACAATTTTAAGAAATTCATCTCCATCATCTCCTATGAGGTCTTAAGTATCGACAGGTGGTACCTGAAGTGCTGACACGATTTGTACCTAAGAATGCACTATCTCCACAGCCTTGTTATTAATCTTATGCACTAGAGAATCCTAGACTGACTCTCATGTTATAATTTTATTACTACATATTGAATTGTTCGAATACTATCAACTCTTGTATTCGACATTGGACTTATATTTGTATAACATTTTTCACAAGTAAGCCCAAGTTAGATGACCTGGGTGTTACCACAAAGATGCCAAAACTATAATTGTAACAAATAAAAAGAAAAAAAATGTTTAAGTGCCTGAAATTCCCCTTCCCCTAATCTTCCTATTCATTTTTCAATTTTTTTCCTTACAGTAACTTTATATGAATGACTAATTTCCTAAGTTTCTTCTTACATTATGAACATATATTTTTGTAAAAAATTGAATTTCACAAAACATTTCTTACTTTTAATAGAATTTTCTTGATAATAATACTTCAAAATTTATCGACGTTTTGAAACCAAATAATTTGTAAATTTTAAATTTTACAATTATCTGGTTATATCATCATTAAAAAAAAAAAAATTTCATTTCATGCTCACCTTGCATAAGAAAATTTATATGAAGAGTCATTAGTTGACAGAGATTCAAAAATAATATTGTACCTTTCTTCTCAATTTTTATTTCTTGGCAGCGATGTCTTCTAATTTTTTGTTTTCAGTTGTGACTATTCTGCTTAAATGCACGGTTTTCAAGTTTATAATTGTTTATAAGTTGGTCAAATTCTATTCTTATCAACATATTCCATTATATAAGATATGTTGGAATTAATTGAATTTAATTGGATTAAATCATTAAATATTATATTTAATGATGTGGGTCATTGCAGTGAATTAGAAAAGTCTCTAATATAGGTTCATAAGTTGATAAACCCATTTTAAATGTTTCATATATGGTTAGGAATTCCACATCGAAAGTTTACAAGAAAAAATACTTGTTTATATAGTAGGATGTGCGATCAAGTTATAATTTAATAAGTGACCTAAAACTTGGCTAACTTTGGCTAGCCAAAGGCTACCGAACTAGAGGCACATTTTGCACTAATGTTTGATCCCACGTACGCATCGTCGCGAGGAGGTGGGGAGCCTTATAGTTTTCGAAAATAGACTCATGGCTCGATGACATGACAACGAGAGGCTTGATAAGTTGGCATCCTAGGTGGCACACACGTAACAGGTGGCGTTACTTCGTCCCGCGTGGCAGTTGGTTCAGTTGGATATATGCGTGGCATCTGCATGGTTGGTGATTATTCAGAATTTGGTGAATATGTATGAATGTGCATTACACTTCATGGTTTAATATGGACCGTCGATCATGAAATGATGCGATCCAATGGCTAAGACGAATCAGACCAAGTGGTGCACCAGTTCATGAAATGTCAAACACATATTCAATGAGACACTTCAATCTTTATAAATAGAGACCTCCAGATTCATTTTTTACTACATCAAATCAATTAAAATTCAATTGATTTCTAAATTCATTCTCTCTCTCCAAATTCTTTCAAATATATTCGTGGTTATTCCATTTGAGTACGATCATTCTTTGGTTTAATCGACAATGTTAGTATTGTGCAGTATCGACTTTGGAAGGAGTGTTGTATTTTGGGAAACAGACGTCCATAACCCTGTTTGCACTTTATAGAGGGGCGAAATCCGTCTTAACGAGATTTGTTTTGGCATACCTCGCTTCATCTACTGCATTTCATTTTTTTATTTATTTTTTCGATTGAGATAGTCAATTTTTCAATAACAATCTTAAAACATATCTTTTCTTTCTTGTACATTTCTTTCATTGATTATTTTCTATAATTATAGTTTTACAGAAAATGGCTAGTACTATTGAAAATAATACTAGTGCCGTGATTGCGCCAAATTCTGGTTCAAATCATTTTGTCATGTCGCGGCTTCACAACATGAAAAATCAAAAAAATTCAATGGCACATATTTCAAGCGTTCGCAACAGATAATGATGTTCTATTTGACAACATTGAATTTAGTAAAATTTCTGCGTGAAAAATGTCCAGCACAAACATCGAAAAATGTTACTGATAAAAATACTCAATTAGCCATTAAAGCATGGAAACATGAAAATTTCTTATGCCATAACTACATTCTCAATGGATTGGATAACGCATTATATAGTGTGTATTGTAATTACTAGATGGCTAAGGAACTGTGGAAGTCTCTTGACCAAAAATACAAGACAGAAGATGTCGGAACGAAGAAATTCATTGTTGACAAATTTCAGGATTTCAAGATAACTGATTCAAAGACAGTAATGAGTCAGGTTCAAGAGATGCAAGTTCTACCTCATGATATTAAAGTTGAAGATATGACTTTGAGCGAATCTTTCCAGATTGCTGCTATGATTGAGAAACTACCTCCACTATGGAAAGATTTCAAAAACTATCTCAAGCATAAACGCAAAGAGATGACGATGGAGGATCTTATTGTTCGACTTCTCATTGAAGAAGACAATCGNAAACAAAAATAAGGATACACAGATAAAGAAACCGTCCCAAGCCAATATAATCGACGTAGATTATATGTCTACAGATGTTGCAGACATCAATCTGTCTGCTATTGTTTCTGAAGTTAACTTGGAATCTAATGCAAAAAATTGGTGGTTGGACACATGAGCCACGCGTCACATCTGTGCAGATAAGGGTCTATTCTCTTAATATAATACCTTGAATCATAATGAGTGTCTTTACATGGGCAATTCTACTACTTCTAAAATTGAAGGGATTAGAAAGGTTATTCTGAAATTCATATCGGGGAAGAAACTGACGCTGAATGAAGTGTACTTATGTTTTGGGAGCTATTAAATGATTAATATTGAAATTAAATAAGTGTACATGAATTTGAATAATTTATCTACTCCTATAATAATTGAATAGCTCCCAAATTGTATGATCTTTAATAATTTATATACTTCTAAAATAATTTATGATAAAATGAATAATCTTAAAAATAAATACGTGTTCATGAAATTGAATAATTTATTTACTCCTAGAATAATTGAATAGCTCCCAAAACATGTGTACATGAATTTGAATAATTTATTTACTCTTAGAATAATTGAATAGCTCCCAAAACATGTGTATATGAACTTGATGACTTAATGTTACTTTTAATATATCCATAAATAAATGTTAATTAGTATATATGCACATACATAAATAATTGAATTGTAGTATTTCTAGAGTAATTGAACAACCTCCAAAATATATAAAGTGTACATGCATGAACTTAAAGAATTAATTGATTGAATTATAGTAGGATATATATAAATTAATGCTAATTATTATCATACACGTAACTAAAGAATTGAATTGTATAAAAAGTTCATTTCACATAAACAGTTTTTTAACTATTTTTTATATTCACTAATTTTCAAATATCATTTTTACAGTATTTATATAATATTTCAAAATAGCGTGCAATACACGTTTAGCAATGACTAGTTATGTGTAAAAGTGCCTCTCCTATTATTTGTTAGTTTTGATCGACCAAATGGAAGATATCTCATTTTCACAAAAGGCTTGTTAAATAATGTCCTTCGTCTGGATGCAAAAATAAAATGATTTAAATTAAAATGAAAAAGTAAATAAAAAGAAATTGAAGAAGAGGGGTCGATTGAATATTTTGTTTGAAATTGTTCTAGCCGATTTTATTTTATTTTATTTTTTCCTGAAATGATAAATTTTTTTACTGTATTGGACGAGTATTTTAGTGCTAGTTTGATAAAACTTTTCTAAAATTTTATTTAACATTTTAATTGGTCAAACTTCAATTTTAACTATATATTTTATAGGTCATACAATTTTTATCAACTTTTCAACTATACATTTTATCAATTTTATCAAAATCTGTTAAAAATTTTGTCAAAAGCTTTATCAATAATATTGAAATTCAACACACAGGCCATTTGGATAGAAATAAAGGGGCAGAAATTTTTTTAATCAAATTTGGAGTTAAAAGAAACTTCAATTCTATATATCACATACAATTCAATCTCCAAGAAAATAAGGGGAAACATCAGCAGAGGTGGGGCCCCTTGATCTGGTAACATTTCCATAGCTAATTTTTCGAATAGAGCATTTACATTTTTATTACACTTGTAGTGTTTTTTTTTTTTCTTCTTTATCTAACAAAGCTCTACGGCAAAAGAAAAAATAAAAATTATTCCAAACGGACCCTTAAGAAGGGTAGTCACAAGTCCAAACGATGACATCATAGCTTGAATGAGAGATGAGTTTGCTGAATAGAAGGATGCTATGTTCAAAGTAATTATGATATGAGAGAGATTAGTTTAAATGTTATTTTCAACTCGTTTCTTTATCTACATATCAAATAGATGACAAATTAAGGACATTTGAATCAGGCCTCGTACCTGACCTCATTATATTAATCGCTTAAGCTACTAGGACGATAATAATTTATTCAGATGCTAGATTTATATTGTTATTGCAGTACATGAAGACACGGTCACTATTTTTTTACGAACGCGACAACAAATCTTCGACGGTTTCATAAAATTAGTGATAGAATTGGTGACGGAAGAAGTTCGTCTATCTCTAACTTATTATTTCAATTTTCAAATATAAATATAAATATTAAAAATAAATTGTATTTCTAATTCAGTGGTGGTGGTTCTTTCCCAAAAATCTTTCAAGAATACACATTGAATAGTTGATTATTTTTGCAGTTATGAGCAAAAGTCATAAGCAAGAAGTAATAATGTTGTGCACGCAAGTATATATATATATTTGTCTTGAAGTGATGCAACATAAAATAGACAAATTGCTATATTTCAAAACTTGGTCGATTCATGCATATTTGACACAAACTCACCTTCTTACCTTTCATGGATATGGATAATAGATAATATTGAAGAAAATTTGTTCCGTCGTGACATTCGGAAGGAAGTCGATCGATAGAATATTCAAAGGAACTGTTCATTTGAAAGTTTGCAATTACTTGTCATAATAAAGTGTACATAAAGCATCAAGTGATGATTGTGTATTTAGCTATAAATTCAATTAAAATTTATATTTGACATCTCGAAAATAATACAAGTCACAATTTATTCGAACATTGATCAAGTATTTGAAATAGTTAATAAAATAGCAAACATTTAATCAAACGCGTACTTAATATCAAGAACGAATACAATTCAACTAAAACATTTGCATCGTCGTCCTAACTATTTAAAAATTAATCTAAAATCTTCAAATTATAAAAATGCATGGTCAAGAAGTAAATCATCACCCAAAATTAAGAAAAGATGAGAAAAATGATAACTAGTTTTAATCATCAACGTCACTTAAAAAACCTTGAATTGCCTTCTTTTTCTTCATCTTCGTCTTCAAAACCTAGGTTTTCTTTGAATAGTGTCCAAAGAAAGTCCAATTAACCTAACCAAGTCTAAGAGTTTGACTACATAGAGGTAACGTTTGACATAAAATTCCATTCACCACTTGACAAAAATACCTCTCCACGTTAGCAAATAAAATAGTACTGCAGCCAATGGTTTTGGCCTTGCTCGAGCAAGAACACTTCCACTTAAATGGATTTCAATCTTTTCATCGTCTCTTTAATCTTGGCCTTCAGAGGTCGAATTCTCTCATTTTTATCAATGTTATTCAAGTTTCAGTTTCGCCGTAAAACAGCAAAATTTGAAAAAATATAAATATCAAACTATAAAATAACAAAAGTCGCATTAAACAATAGTTGGGATAAGTATATATTTTACACTTACAAGAAACTATGGCTAGCAATAGTCTCCAACACTCATCAAAGATATTTGAAATTTAACGTAACGAATAATTATCTTTCAAGATAAAATGGAGTCTCACTTGTTCGGTTTACTAAACTAGCTTGTCAGGCCATTATTTAGGACTTAGTCTAAGTCCACAAATTAAAACATGGGGTAGCAATATATATATATATATATATATGGAAATCATCATTTGATATTTCTACCCCCACCCACCCAAAAAAATAAAAAGACTAAGTTGAAAATCCTAATAAATATAAAAAAACAAACTTATATCTATAGCAAACCTTGGCTCTTATCAAGTCATCGAACATCGATACCCCAATGGGTGTAAGCAGTTCAATTTTGACAATTTTTTTTTTTTATCTATTTTGAAACCAAATCATTTAAAACGAACTAAGAAAAACTCAAACTTAAACCAAACCATGTAGTTTGGTTTCAAAACATCAACCATGGTTTAAAAGTACATTTTTGTTAATGCACATTTAAACATAGAAGCAACATAAGATGACAAATTTTCGTAAAAAATAAAATATAATCACACGGATCACATCACAATTTTTAATTCGAACTAAATTAAAAGGATATATTATTTACAAAATTATATGCCATATGCTTCATTAGTTTGGTAAAATTGAATCCATATATAATTTCTTCCTTTACACACATTTGGATGATACCCAAGTAGAATTCAAGTCAACTATGTATTTGAAGAAAAAATAAATCATGTTTCCTATAGCCAATGACAGAGCTAGCACTCATCGAGCTAGCGCCATCGGAATTTACTGTTTGGAGCCAGTGAGCGGTTTGCAAGTAAAAAAAGTTCTTGTTTCATGGTTGCTTTTTTTCTTCTATTGTTTTACTTATCTTCTTTCTACTATGTAAGTATATATATCTTCCCCTTTTTAACGCTAGTAATAAACTTCGAGAGAGAGAATGGCAAGCGCACCAACGCCGTCACCATGGGAATTATAAGAAAGGTCATCAAATGATAAAAAAAAAATAATAATAATAATAATATTAAGACAACGCTACCCTTGTCTTTTATGTATAATATGGTTATGTCCCTATAATCTATTTTAGCATTTTACCTTGGTAGCTCCCACGTTCGACAATTTTAGCACAAGATATATTCCTAATATATATAAATATTTCTATAATCAATAAAGATTTTCATGCTATAATTAATAAACATTTTCATGATATATGACATATAAATATTTCTATAAATTTGTGAGAAGGATCATTTACACTACTCGAATGAATATTATAGGGATAATTGCAGCAACATCCCAAACCTCATTCCACCCACAGTTCCAAACATTTTCAATGCTACTTTGTGATTTAGTCAAATTGTCATAATATTTGGTGATTTGAAAATTGGTTATAGTTTAAAATTAAGTTTCTAAGATTTAGGTTTAATTTTCATATAAATTATGGAACAGTTTTTCAAACGAAATGAAAGTCTCAACCTTGTTCTTTTAGTAGTACATCTAGTACCGTCACTACTTTTAGTCGAGCACACGAGTCCACTAATAACACAAAGAAGTCTCGAGCTCAATTCAAGAGTGATTTGTGCAACATTTTTACTATTAATCAAGAGTGACTTGCGCAATAAAATGAGAGATGACTAGTTGAATAGCAATCCAGTGATGTATATAGAGAGAGATTTTTGAAAAAATTGAGAGTGAGACAATTTTGCAACGTTTTTAAAATATGATACCCAGAGAATGCAATTATCAAAACTCATATTTACGAAGTGAGGTTTTATCATGTATTTTTTCTTATTATTTTGGGTTGTATTAGATTATATTTTCATATGTTTATGTTTTTTACGTTTTACTGCATTTATATATTGATTGAAGAATCTTTTCATATTATTTCATTAATTATTAATAAACTATCTAGTTATCACGACTGTTGACGGATAACGAATCTACGGCCGACCTAACTCACCAATATTCATGAATTCACCACTACCTATACTGAAAGATGGAACAACCTTTGATGAAAAACTTGACTGGTCAATTATTGTACAAGTTGAAGACAAATTGCATTATGCCCTTATGAATTATTAAAACTAATGAATTATTGTTCTCTTTTATTTAGAAATTCTGAAACGGTTCGATTTGTTTTCAAAACAGATTAAAATTTCAATGGCAGTTTAATTTGGTTCAAAACCTTATCATGACAGATTTATAGATTTGAAATTATAGTTTTACAGTTCAATAACTTGACAATTTTTGCTTACACCGATACCGCGCACATGGCATTTTGTCAAGCCCGCCAGTGTGAAGACTTCTTCTCTGCAAAACTTGAGTTCTTTTCCGGTCTTTAACCACATTTCTAAATGATAGTCAGAGTTGAACGTACATTTTTACGTTATTCTAAAATATTTTATAAGTGCTATAAAAGTAGATACCAAACTGTTGGGAGGATTTGATGAGTCTCAAATGAATTTTAAAAAATTAAAGTTTAGGATAGAAATTTAAAAGAAAAAAATTGTACTCTCAAAACTCAACTTTTATGATTCAATTTTTTTTAATGATAAAATACGACAAATGAGCAACATTTGTATACTACATTTGGTACATAAGGATTAATTGCTAATACATGAATTTAAACACCCCTCAAAATTCCTAGTTACATGAATAAAAATAAATTTATCTATAATAACTTTAAATTCATGTAGACCAAGATTCATTGAGTCTACATTAATGTTATTGTTAATTAATAACACGAAATTCATACATGATAATGATTTTTTATTATTTATTACATATTGAAAAAACGAAAAGTATGGTATTATTGAAATAATTGAATTGTAGCAAGGTTAAAATCGTTAAAAAAATTATTCTCACTCGACGTAATAATTAATATATTATTATAGATAAATTTAGTCGTTTTTCCCTTTCAAAATCAATGTGACACAAAGTGCCCTACTTTTCTATCATTTATTTAGGTTTTTTCCTAATTGAATATTTCATCTCCAACCCTCTCCACACGTGTCATTGAGATAAGAACATGTTAAAAATAAACCCAAACTGCTTATTTTGATAATATATTATAGTTTTTTGTACATATGATTCAATTGTAACAAAAGGTAACTTATTTAAGCTTATGCAGCACTAGCTAATTTTGAATAAAAGACCATATTACAAGCAATACTGCTCTTCAACTTTTCTCATCTTTGTCCAAAGAGCTAGCACTTTCTATATAAACGATTCATCGTCTCTTGGTTATTCACGACGAAAGATTACAGTTATAAGTTGTGTTTTGGCAAAACTTATTATTCATAACCGGTTTTTACAATAAAACGAGTTGGGAATGCGACTCTCTATCTCTCTACTCAACAATTTTCTTTTCCAACGTTAGAAATCTCATCTCTATCTCTTGAGAGAGAGCTGGATGGGCAATCCATTCTGGGGGAGAGCAAAGGGTTCATACTGAATGTCATTTTGTGGGCCCACAAGAGACCACCTGCGAAAACGAATGTCAGAAATAACGTAATTGCAATTTAAATGTAGTAAGAGCGTCTCCAAAAAACTCTCCCTATATGAAGAGTATCTTTAAATTTATAAAGACATTTTCTTATGAACTCCAAAATTATTCTCTATTTTGGCTCTTCGTTTCGCTTTTGTCAAGAATAAATTATTGATTTCCTCTCATATTTCATTTAATATATTTTTTTATGTTAATCAAATATGATTTGAATAATTCAATTAGAGTACTGGAATTTTCTTATTAAATAAAATCATTATAAAATCAGAATATATAGTCTTTTGATTTTGATTTTGATTTTTTATTTTATGTATCAACTCTCTAAAATAGAAAACATAGAATCTTAGTGTGTGTGATGAGGGGTCGGATCATAGACTCCAGGACTAGTCGTCGAATGTGGACATCTGGATATCAAAATTAAAAAAAAAACATAGAATTTTAATCTGTTTTAGAGATTTTGTGTTGTACAAGTTTCACTTACCTATACTTTGTGGTCAGATGATGTATAAGAACCAAAATCTCTAGTTTGGCTAACTCATTTCCTGGACATGAGTGGGTTCCATTGCCAAATGGCATAAATGCATTGGCCTTCGGAGCAACCTGTCACGTCGAACGAAAAGACCTTAAATAGACATGTTCTCTATTTAACACTGAGCAAAATTGAAACACACATTTACCTCGAATCTTGAAGGATCAAAGTTCTCGGGGTCACGAAAATTGTCTCTACTGTGGTGGATGTTTCTAAAGAGTGGTAATACTTTCCATCCCTTTGGTATGAGATAACCTATAAAATACATTTTCAACAAAACTCATTTCCAACAAAAAATAAATCTCAAGACATAGGCTAAATTGCGACAACTTCACCGATGGAATGCTCAATCGATGATGACCTAGAATCGTTGGTTGTGCATTACATCGTATCACTAACGGAATATTCCATCGGTGACAATAGTCAAATTACCAATAGTTCTATCGGAAAACAATAACTAACCATTGAACTCAACATCTTCAACAGCTTCTCTGAAAGTAAAAGATAAGATAGAGGCAACTCTGAGTGTCTCTTGAATCACCCTAGTCGTTACTGTCATCTTCTTTGTATCTGCCCAGCTCAAAATCTTGTCTTCGCCACATTCTACTTTATTCCTTATTATGGCTTCTTGCTCTTCCTGTGAAGTCCCAGAAATAAGATAAGTATTGCTTTAAAATCCGACTAAGATATTGATTAATAATGAGGTAAAAATTCACGGCTCAAAAGATTCAGTTCTATTGATTACTTAGGTTTTTTAAGAGAAAAAATTCAGTTCTACAGGAGAAAATATTGAGAGAACTCAAAAAAAAATCCTAGGAAGATATTGAATAAAATCTTGACTTTGTTTCATCTCGGTTTTTTGAAAGCGTTATTCAGTTCTATAACCGGACAAGTTTTCGGGTTAAAAAACTAAAGATTTCTAGAGATCTTACAGTGACAGAAAGCAGGACACTTGGATTTTCAGCAAGGAACTTGAGAATCCATGTTATGACACTAGCAGTGGTGTCACGGGCAGCAAAGATAGCACCAATAATGTTATCTGCAATTTGTTCATCGTCTAGGCCTTCTTCATCCGCCATTAAAGATCCCAATAAGTCTCTGTAATCATGTTTCGTTTGCCTCCTAAGTGTGAGAATTTTAGCCAAGATCTGAGCCAAATCTTTCCTAGCCTTCATGGCTTTGTGGAAGAGTGTTCCGGGAAGGTTAACCGGCATTGAATTGTATCCCTTTTCAAGAATGTAATAGCACCTCTTCAGATCTTCTCTGTATAGAACTTTATCTCTTCCAAATATGAAAAGCAATGCTACATTGAACGTGTACTGCAAGAATCCAAGATCAAAGAATTATATTATCAACTAAATTCAATATGGTAGTCGATTGAATAGGCAATACATGCAAAACAAAAACACAAACTATGCCTTATTAAAGCAGCATTTTCCTTTAAACTAGGCTAAATAGTTATTTGCAAGAAGCATTTTCCATTAAAGAAACAGTATTCTTAGCTACTATAAGAAACCATGCTAGTTTTGGTCAATCCCATTGAGAATTACAAACCTTAATTCTACTACCAACAGCAACAAAATCGCAACAAGAAAATAGATACAAGAGCACACAGGATATGTAGATGTTCCAGTCAATGTGAGACTACATCTTCCGTTGCTACACTAATTTACTATGATGTAAAGAAGTTTACAATAAAATTTACATGCCATGTCTTCTCTAACCCCTCTCTCTATGTTTGATGATAATACAAAACCCTAACGACGATTCCTCGTTTATAAGACAAATTAGGGCAAAGTATAAAATTGTTAAACTATCTTTTATAAAATTTTGATCCGGTAGCGATCTCAACCCCTCGGAAGAGAGCTTCCTTGCCCCCTTCCAACTCCGCGGCTACCTGATCACCAAGGAGGTCGATTCACGACTCAATACAACTACAATAATTAGGTTCTACAACTTAACAAACTCCTCACTAGTATCGAGATTGCATTACAAACGATATTCTAAATTATAAAACTATAATGAAGCATAAGCAAACGTCCCAAAAAGAAAAGAACAAGGAAAACAATAAAAGGAGATATTTTCTCTATGTTATAGGAAAAATAGCACAACGTACTGTTTTCATTTCTTGGAAAGTGTTGATCAATCTGCCTTCCCGTGATTGTAGTAAGCTTACTGCAATTGATTCGATATCCATGACTTTATTTTTGATTGCTTCAGGCATGAATGCATTGAGAACTAGCTTCCTCAACTTGGTGTGATACTCTCCTTGCTGAAAGAAAATGGCTTGTTGTCCCAACATCCTCTCTTTGCTAGCTGGGAATGTAGGCTTGAAGAGGTGAGCTTTCGACACAAGCACAAGTTTTGCTGCCTCTGGGCTTGATATCATCACACATGGGCATCCCAATATGTGTGACTTGAAGATAGAACCATACCTATTCAAAATCAAACATAGCAGCCATTATATGCAATAATTATTGAAAGTTGAAACAAGAAACAATGGAAGTGTTGAAGATTAAGTTTAAAAACAATGAGCGTCTCTCTCTTGTCATCGTCATCCCAATATTTAATGCTTAAGTTTCTGGACGGTGTCGTTCTACATGTTATATCGAAGGTCTTGGGATCTTCTTGTCATCGACTTATTATTAAAATTGTGCACATGGCTGGTTTCTGATCAAAAATTGATTTCAAGAGCGTCACTTGAACTAGCATATTTCGTCGGGGAATAGTTCGAAGTAAAAGACCCAATCAAATAGTGTGCGTATTAATTCCCTAGTCCCATTGCGACTGATATTTAGGACTACATTGTGCATTTACTAACAGCTATATTTTTTGAAAAAAAAAAGTGGTTGCATCTCCCTACGTGCATTGAAAATCAAATTCAATAGATGAAGAAGGAAAAATAACACAAAATGAAGCTTTTGCACTAACTTTTTAACTTTGGAGGCAAAGAAAACATTTGGGTTCTGTGTATATAGTCGAAAGGTTTCTCCAATATATGGCCAACCCATAGTGCCTGGTGGGAGTGGCAGCTTTTTCTGGGCAGAATATATGAATTTCAGAAGAAAAGCTATGAGAAAGTGGATTAAAATGATGACTAAACACAAGCAAATTGTGGACACAAATTCCATTATTGGAAAACTCTTGGATGTGATCGTATCAAGTATTAGTGACAATGAACAGCTTTTGGCATTGAGGGGTGTTCTTGTTTTTGAATAAAATGAAATGAAGCTAAAGAAACATATTTATAGGGTAAGAGGAACCGAAAGAGTGGCCATTAATTCCATTATTACTGCTCACATTCCGCACACGGAATCTCTCTCCAGCTCATGTTTTAGAAAGAGAAACATAAGAGATCTTTTGCATGTATACGTGTATGTATAGCAGAGGGGGGAGAGAGATCTTAGAAGGACACGCGTCAGTTGTGAGAACAGTATCTTTGTGTGGACAAAAAGTTTGAATGAAAGGTACAAATTCAAAGGGAGATGAATTTGCCATCTGTACCCTCAAATAAACTTTTCAGTCTTTTTATTTTTCTTGGTTTTTACGTGAGGGGATGTTTATTCGCATGGATCTTCATATTTCTTACGAATAATCTTTAATATATTTATGAGAAAGATAGGTAAGGAGGACTCTTCTAAAATATTTGTGAAGTAATTATAATAAGCTGGTTATCGATCAATTTTTTTAGTAAAATAGTTCTCAATCTTTTGAATTTGTAGAATTTTGATTATCGTTTCAATCTACTTTTATTAAAAAGATGCAAAAATCTTAATCTCGATGGATAATTTATGTACACTTAATTGTATAAAAGACTTGTGAGTTGCACATGTTATCTATTTATAGGATGAAAGAAAAACAAAGAGATGGTGGAATAGGAACAAATTTAGGATCGAATTATAAGCTAGACTAATAAGTAAAAAAATATATAAAATTAAACATTTTTTTTTTTACATAAATTTTTTTTTCTACCTAAAAAAATTCAGGGACTGGGCCAAACCCCCCTCAGTCCCTGGTGTCACGGACCGCAGTTTCACTTGAGCCCCGTGACCCTATCGCAGCCGTAGTTTGCCCCAACTTCGACCGCACATTGTAAATATTAGTCTATTTTGAGTTGTAATTTCCATTCCAAGTAATAGGTAATTTCAATTATAAAATAGTTCGAAAATAGATAAATTTTAGTATGATTCTTCGGCAAGAAGACGTCTACTCGTGGTACTTAGGTTTTTTAATCTAGTTTATTATAGGGGGTAATAGTATTCCAAACAAACTTTCAAGCTTTCTAGTGTTCGCCTCCTACACTATCTATTTGTAATTTCCTGATTTCCAATTATAATTTCTTGTTTTCAGAAATCAATGATCAATTTCATTTCAATTGTGTTTCAAGCTTTCTAATATTTGTAATCAAAATCTCTTTCGTTCCGAGAAAAGGCGGAAGGTAGTCTAGCGGAGCAGACTACTGCCGCACGGTGTCCCTTTCTGTGCTAAGAAGAAAGGCAACGTGAAAGTTGGTATCAGAGCTGCGGCTCAAGACCCTCGATAAGAAAGCTATGGATCCAATTGGATCGAACACCACGGAGGTGGTGGATCCTCCAAAGTTGACTACGAAACAGCGCATGGATGCGCTTGAGATGGTGAATACTAGGTTGGGTTGTGCCATGGATGGCCTCGAGGAGAAGGTCGAGGTGGCCGAGACGGAAATTCGGGAATTACGCATCCAACTGGATGAAAGCCAGAGGGCTAACGCAGCAATGACTGAAGCTGCTGAATTCATACCTGATCTGCAGGATGAGATCGAAGCGTTGAGAGCTCAATTGCTAGTGCTTCAACGCGCGGTTGGCAACGGACAAGCCACCGCACATGAGCCTGTTCACAGACTCAGAATTCCAGAACCGTGTGCGTACGGAGGAGCACGCGATGCTAAAGAAGTTGAGAACTTCTTGTTCGATATGGAACAATACTTTCTTGCGGCTTCGATCCAAGACGAAGCGAGAAAGGTTACTACAGCTACCATGTATCTGAGTGGAGATGCAAAGCTTTGGTGGCGAACGAAGTATGCTGATATTCAGGCCAACAGGGTCCGAATAGATTCTTGGGATCTTCTCAAGGAAGCAATCAGATTTCAATTCTTCCCAGAGAATGTGGAATACGAGGCACGTCGGGCCTTACGAGAACTGAAACACACAAGCTCCATCAGGGAGTATGTGAAAGCCTTTTCAGGACATATGCTGAATATTCGAGATATGTCGGAAAAGGATAAGCTATTCACCTTCATGGAAGGGTTGGAACTGTGGACACGCACGGAACTTCAGAGACAGAAGGTCACTGATTTGAGCACGGCTATGGGAGCTGCCGAATGCTTAAGCGACTATCAACCGGAATCGAGAGAGGATCGACCTTCGGGAAATAGTCAATCTGTTAGAGGTGGAAACAGACCTTACAGATCCAGCTCGAACTCAAATGGGGGAGAGCGTTACTCTCAGAACGGGGGAAGAGCCTATGAAGGCACCCGTCAGAGTAACTCGCAGGGAAACTATCAGAATAGCCGTCAAGGAAACCATAACGGTGCCAGTAGTAGCAACTGGAACAAAGGAAAGGCAATAGAGGGCAGATCTGATGCCACTCCTAAATTGCGATGCTTCTTATGTGAAGGACCACATCGGGTGGCGGAATGTCCTCAGAAACGGATGGTAAATGCATACTGTCAACTAGCAAGTGGTGGCTCGAGTTCAAAGCAAAATACCCCACAAGCTAGCTGTCATGATGAGACCGAATCCGAAGGTGATGAGGATGTAATTGGTGCATTCTCGCATTGGTGCAATACACTATCGCACCGAGCAACTAAAAGGGATGGAGATCCCTCGAAAGAGCCGAAGATTGGAGAATCGAAGGCTCGCACCTGCAGGGTGAAAAGTTTAATGTACATTGATGTGAGGATCAATGGAAAGCCAATCAGGGCTATGGTAGACACTGGTGCTACCCACAACTACCTCGCAAGTTCCGAAGTGCAGCGACTCGGACTTGTTCTGGAAAGAGGTAAGGGGAAGGTCAAAGCGATCAACTCCGCTGCTCAACCAATAGCGGGAGTAGCAAAATCTGTGTCGATCAAGATAGGTCCTTTTGAAGGGAGGACAAACTTGTCGACAGTTCAGATGGATGATTTCAAGCTCATTCTGGGATTGGAATTTCTTCGGGACACTAAGACAGTAGTGTTGCCGTATGCTGATTCGTTAATGATGATGGGTAGTAAACCATTCATCATTCCCACACAAGCTGGGAAAACAAACGGGAAGAGTATCTCGGCCATGCCATTCAGTAAGGGTTTCAGGAGGAATGAACCCTTATTTTTTTGTACCTTTCGAACAGAGGAGGTCGAAGAGGCGACTAGCTCTGTCCCGAAACCTACTAGAAGGTTTATTAAGGAATCTGAGGACATCATGCCGGATAGGTTACCAAGGAGGTTGCCACCGATGAAGGCAATTGATCGTGTGACCAAATGTGTTTTGGGTACCAAACCTCCCACTAGGGCACCATACCGTATGTCTCAGCCGGAGCTTGAAGAGCTTCGAAAACAACTGGGAGAAATGTGTGGAAGTGGGACTATCGTGTTGCGCACTTATACACTACTGAAAGGTGCATTCTACAGGCCTCAAAGGCAAGACGACAATGCAAGTTATGTGGAAACTTGTCTTGATTGTTAGCAAGATATAGCGGGTCATCAGAAAAAGGTAGGCTTACTGGAGCCTCTTTCCATCCCGAACAGACCAGTCGAGAGTGTATCGATGGACTATAGTCGTAGATTGCCAACAGTTGAAAGAGACCGCTTATCTAAATATGTAACATTCACTACAGCGTCCAAGTATACATCAGCCGAAGAGACAGCTCAACTCTTCTTCAAACCTAATGTCAAATACTGGGGACTGCCTAAGGATATCGTCAGTGATCGAGATTCTCGATTCAGTGGCATACTTTGGACCAAGTTGTTCAAACTTCTTGGTTCAACTTTGAGCACTAGTTCAAGTTTTCACCCACAATCTGATGGACAGACGGAACACTTAAATTCTGAGCTGAAGGATTCTCTTCAGCACTTTATATCTGCTTCGCAGAAAATTTGGGCAAAGCTTCTGGATGCGGCTCGGATGCATTTCACTGTCCAGAAGAGCTCTTCTCCTAAAAAGAGTCCTTTTGAGATCATATTGGCCGGCAACCATTACTCCCTCATACTGTGGACATCACTCAGAAATGGTACAAACAGTCTGCAGATCTAAAGCAATGTGTGCTTAAATTGAAAAGATCCGAAAAGAATGTTGCTGAAGAGATTCTTGGCCAACAAACTACTCAAGTATCAAAAAAATATCTTCAAGAGTACTTGGTCAAATGGAACGGATGCAACAGCGAGTGAATAATTGGGCAAGTGAAAAGACCTTGAAGCCTTCAAACTGTTTATTGGAGTATATCATTTATCGATGGCTCCGAGGACGTCGCCAAAACAAATAAGAGAGAATGTCACGGACCGCATCTTCACTTGAGCCCCGTGACCCTATCGCAGCCGCAGTTTGCCCCAACTTCGGCCGCACATTGTAAATATTAGTCTATTTTGAGTTGTAATTTTCATTCCATGTAATGTGTAATTTCAATTATAAAATAGCTAGAAAATAGATAAATTTTAGTATGATTTTTCGGCAAGAAGATGTCTACTCGTGGTACTTAGGTTTTTTATCTAGTCTATTATAGGGGGTAATAGTCTTTCAAACAAACTTTCAAGCTTTCTAGTATTCGCCCCCTGCACTAGCCATTTGTAATTTCCTACTTTCCAATTGTAATTTCTTACTTTCAGAAATTAAAGATCAATTTCATTTCAATTGTGTTTCAAGCTTTCTAATATTTGTAATCAAAATCTCTTTCGTCCCGAGAAAAGGCGGAAGGTAGTCTAGTGGAGCAAACTACTGCCGCACGGTATCCCTTTCTGTGCTAAGAAGAAAGGCAACCCGTGAAACTTGGGGTTGGAGGGACGCAATATCAGTAGAAGAAGAGAGATGCATGTTGGTAAGGATAGATTGGGTGAGTGGAAGGGGTCGAGGTAGGGAAAATGAAAGTTGGGGTAGAGGATGGGACGAGGGGTTAGAAGACATGGTGGGTTTACGAAATAGAAGGGAAAATAGGCGATGGGTGGGGAAGACAAATGGCAGTGGCGGGTAAAAGGGGAAGGATGGGTGTATGGCTAGCTAGTGATGCAAGTCCAGCCTTAGAGAAGACATTTGTCAAAGTTGGGACATAAACAGAACATATATAAGCACATGACATTTGAATATCAAGATATTCTACGGTGTCTACACACCACGACATTGCGGGGTATCAAGATGTTGGATATCATATACTCGGATTAGTAGTATTTTATTCATTTAATTGTTATTTCAAAACTGATGGTATTTTTGGGCATTAATAGTGGTAAGAGTTTTTGTAATATTTTCTCTTAGGTAGGATTAATTTAATTATATTATATATAATCATTATGTCCCTATTTGATGTAGCTAAAATCAGTTTTTTTTTTTCTAAAAAATTTTGATAAAAGTTAATGAAATGTGTAGTTGAAAAATTAATAATAATAAAAAAAGTAAATCCCATAGAATATGTGGTTAAAAATAAAGTTTTAGGAAAAGAAATGAGTTTTAAAAAATTGTAGCCAAACAAGGACTATATTTTTAAACTATTTTAAAATTTTGAAAAGAATGATAGAAAAAAAAACTATATTAGGCTATATTAATACGTAAATATATAATAAAATATAATTTTATTAATCGAGTGGATACAGAACGTGGAACATTATCTTGATCTCCACCTTGTCTCGTTCCAAACTCAGGGTAGATGTTTTGGCCCCCATCCACATCCTATTCGATGCAAGTTTCCCGATGCGTCTATTCTTATGATGGCTATATTGACATCGTATTTTTCTTTTATTACACAACTTTTAATTGCACTAAAAGTCCTCAACCTCTGCCCATTTTCACACTTGTGTTATTAACCTTTTTTTGTAACATTCTTATCTCAATCTTTGATTTTAATTTATGTGTGGAGATCGATGTTCACCCATTTTACCTATAACAACTAGACACGTGCAAGTCATGTTTTAACAGTCAAGCGAACAGAAATTGGCCACTAACAATCAAAGTTATAGACTCGAAAGGTTATGAACGAATTTAGCCAAAAGGAATAGGAAGAACTGTGTTATTTTCTCAAAAATTTACTTGAATATTAAACAATTTAAATTTATAATTAGAGTGGAAGATTACTTGGGAAAATATCTATTTGATACACTTTTTCACCTTCAACCATGCGTGTATATGTGTATTTAATAATTACAGTAAAACCTCGATAAATTATGAATTTCGATTAAATAATATTTTTAATCAGTTCCGGCTTGGAATTAAGGTGATAAATTAATAATTCGCAAAATATATAAGATAATACGAGAATTATGACTAGATTACGAGACCTTCGTAAAATATGATTTCAATATCAATCTTGAAATCAATGTCTCATTAGACATAATCTCACACTAAGAAATTCTCATGTAGTGTTCTCATACTGCAAGAGAAAATTATGCAATGCAAATATAAATTTAGTTTGTAGCAAAAATGGATTGATCCATGACTTGTATTTAATGAGACTAACTACAATCACGAACCTATTCTAGTTAAACAAATACATAGAATAATGATAATTCGGTAATATTCATATAATCACAAAGTTCAAAATTTTGGGGAAAAAAAACTTGACAAATTATTTTTTTAGTAATTAACTAATAAATTATTAATTTATTGATTATCTCGATTAATTAATAAATTTTCATGATTTCGAGAATTTTAATTCATTGGGATTTTACTGTATATAGATGCAATACGTGTACATGTATTACGTACTCTACATTGAACATAAAATTTCGACTTATACGTTGATTGTGCCATGCTCTAATTGTCAAGTTTGCATTTGAATCAATAGAATTTGACCAAATCGTCGAAGTAACCCACAATTGACATCAAATGAAATACATATTTATGACTTAGTATCATTTTTTAATCTTAAAAAAAATGTCAATCTAGAAATATACGTACGTGGCTTTCACTTATAATAAATAATTTGTTCAACGTTGCAAATATAGTTACTCAACTGAAAATATAAAAGTCAAATTAATTTGAGTCAATATTCCTAGTATATATATTCTTTGGTCAAATTTATTGGGTGAATAGTCTACGAATTATGATAAACGTGGCATCGCCCTATAGGTAGGAGTCTGTGTCCAGAGTCTCCAGACATCAATATTCCTAGTATATATATTCTTTGGTCAAATTTATTGGGTGAATAGTTTACGAATTATGATAAACGTGGCACCGCCCTATAGGTGGGAGTCTGTGTCCAGAGTCTCCAGACGTGTAGCATGAATGTTGAAGTTTACTACATTGTAAGATTGATTTCTTTTTTAGGACATTTCATTAAAGAAAATTCTTTAGTCAAACTTGTACACAATTATTTATATAATGATTTATATAATAATGATGTGTCAAAATGTAAGTCGAGAAGTTATTTGATTGATAATATATTAATCCAATTAAATCTCGTCTCATCATTTATTTGTAAATCATTATGTAAACTGTTATGTATATGTAGCACAATCGTATTATTAATAGGTAAAGAAATTTGGATTGTGCTATGTGTACATTATGGTACCCCGATAGGGGAGACATACGCGTCCATTATGGACACGACTATGTATATCATAATGTACACATAGTATTTTCTAATAAATTTAAATAAAGTTAATTGTATAATCTTTGTTGACAACTATTTTTTTTGTTGACAACTAGTTTGACAACAAACGTGTTGTTAAGATCTTGACCATTAACATGGCAATTATTAATTTCTCAAAAATTTGTATATGTTATTTTTTTTTGTAAGACCGCTTTAAAGAAATTTTGCATACGCCCTTTTTTTTCACTCTATTTTTACCTTCTTTTTTTTTTTTCTTTTTTTAACATTGAAGAAAGTACGACGTGTATCTTGATTTTGACAAAAGAATCACAATCTCTTCGGCAATTTTCATTAATTTCTCTTTCTCTTTATTTTTTCTGATATAGTAAATGAAGCTTCCACTTTGAATATTAATTAAAGGATTGAACATGACAAAATGTGAATTTTTATCTACTTTTTTTTCTTTCTAATTTTAGTTGATCATATATTCAATATATCATATCAAATTTTGCAACCGTTTTGGAAGGTTTTAGCGGTATGGGCACAAAATTGGGATTTTGCAAATTTAATTTTTTTTATTTTTTTATTTTTTGTATATTGTTTTAGATCCCCTGAAGTACACTTGTCATCAACTTGTAAGAACTAGAACCGGTCAACATTTTGGGTCATTTTTCTGACAAATTTTTGCTAGTGTTTATTACATAAGGATTTTTAAGTGCTTCCGATTATCATAAACGATACATTATTGTCCACCACTTACAAGATTACATACAACCAAGGAATGTCCTCTGATACAACAAATTTTAGACAAATAAGGTTGATTAATTAGAATTTCTTATAATTGTCGGAATCAACAAAATTCATGTCTATGTCCAGAAATCAGACAAAGGAGGTTGGTTAGGACATATTTCAAATTATAACAAAATCAAGAAATAATTCAGAAACCCTAGTTGAAGTACACGTGTTGTGTGAAATTGTTAAGAAGTCATAATTCAAGGAAATCAGAAGTTAATCTACATAAAGGAAAATCAAGAGTACAACAAATTGTTATGATAATAAGAGCGTTACCGCGATGGGAATTAGCGGTATTAATAAAGTATTTTTTTCGTTGAATCAAGTTGATCGTCGTAGACGGACGGATTGTGAGGGAGTGGACCGGGCTGTCCAGCCCAAATCCAAGATTTTTTTTTTTTTTTAATAAGCCAACTTAGAAAATTCAGCTCATTCCAACCAAACCCATCATATTTTTTTTTTTTTTTCAAAACCCAATTGCTAGACATTAAATTGAAAGTCCAATCCAATTTATTTATAGAGGAAATTACACTTTCACATGGTTTTAAAATACTATTTTCATAAACCAGATTTCTAGTTTAACTTTTNTCATAAATCAGATTTCTAGTTTAACTTTTCAAAAATTGGGTTTTTATGTTTAACTAAATACTAATTATAAATTTTCATCCAAATCAATTAATTACCCAAATCAAACCTAGAATTCTCTTTCTCGTCCGTTTATTTCTCTCTCTTCCCATCTGTTTCTCTCATCTCCTCTTCGTCTTCTCTTTTTTTCCTCACCGGCGACGACGGCGCTTGTAACCCCTCCCATATCTGTCGATGATGTATTCTCTCTTCTGTAATGTTGAAACGCAGATCCAATTTCATCTGTCTCTGTCCTTTCTTTCTTTTTTTTAAGTGGTGCGGCGGAGGTGGTGCGATGGTTGTGTTGCTATGGATGTGGGTGCGGGTGCTGTGGGTGTTCGTGCGCGCGTGCATGTGTGCGGCGGTTGCATGTGTGTGCATGGGTAATTTTTCGACTTTGATTTTTGTTGGTGGCTTTGGCGGATCTGACGACGACTTTGGTGAGGTTGTGGGGATAGTGTATTGTTAGTGTTGGAGTTGGTGTTGATTTTGTTGCTGGAAAATGGTGGTGATGGTGGTGTTAGTGTTGGCGGGCGATGGTGTGTTTCTGTGATGGTGTTGTTGGCACGGTGGTGCGTTTATCTGTAGTGTTGGTGGTGTTAATGTTGGCGACGGAGATGGAGAAGACGGTTGTGTTGATGCGTTTTCTGTGGTGGTTGGTGGTGTTGGTGTTGGCGGCAGAGACGACGGGGTATTGTGTTGGTGGTGGTCACAAATGATTTGTTGATTGTGACCAATAAATTGGTTGGTGTATGACCAATAAAGAATAAATTGTAATACTGTGTGACCTACAAATTTATTAATTTATGACCAATAAAAGTAATATGTGACCTATAATTTGATATTTTGTGACCATAAAATAAGTTGTGTGACTTATAAATTTCGTGATTTGTGACCGATGAATAAATTGTGACTTCTAAAATTTTAATTTGTGACCGATGAACTAACTGTGACTATAAAATTTTTGAATTGTAACCTTAAATTTTTTGAATTGTGACTAAATTTCATATATTTGTGACATTTATATATTTATTAATTAAATATATAATTAATTAATTAAATCATAAATAAATTTTAATGAAAACCTGATTTTTGAAATTTAAAACATATATCCTTAATTTTGAAATAGTGTTTAATAAAAACCTGATTTATGTATTGTTCCCTTTTTTATAACTCAACCCAAATATCATTGAAATTGCAATTTTCACATACCTCAAATTTCTCTTGTCAACTCTCTACGAAGGTTTGCCTACATGTTGGCATTTTTTCTTGCTGGTTTAATAATTTATATTTGGTATTTTCTCTAGTGGAATATGTCCCTGATTTTTTCTTGCTAGTATTGTTCATTGAGTGATAAAAATCTATATTGGTCGGTCAATTGAGAATTTAGGATTTTTTTTTTTCTCAATTTCTGGGTTTTCAAATGGCTGGCGTTCCAGTGTGGCAGTTTCCACCATGAAAAGATTGAATTTTGTTTAAATGATGAGTGGACAGTAGTGACACCTAAGTATTATTATTTGTCGTAGGACTTGTCTCATTTTTTAATTCCTTCTGCTATTTTCAGCCTTTACAAATGGAAGCTTGACCTTCATCAAAGAAAATAAAGACGATATTTTCATTCTTCAAAAAGACTATGCAATCTAGTAAAAGTACATGTACATCTCCAGAAATTGAACATCCGTCAATTTCAACTCCTATGCAACATCCTCCAAATTCATCTCCAAAAATAGAACATTCATCACTCTCAATTCCTGAATTGCTATCATGTACTTGTATTAAACGGGATCCGGGAAACGAAAGCAAATGTTTGAACATCCGTCAATCTACGATATGAGATTAGAATTTTATATATAAAAGTTGGACCTTATCAACTGAAGCTTAACGAGTATTCAAGGATAGAAGGGAAAAAACAAGCTAGTCGCTTTCAGAAAAAGTGGTTAGCTGAATTTCCTTGGTTAGAGTATTCTCCTTCAACTGAAAAGACATATTATTTTACTGTTTTCTTTTTCAAAAAGATGACAATTCATCTGGATGTTCGAGATTGGTTACCAAAGGATATAATAATTGGAAGAGGGTTAAAGATGGAAGCAAATGTATATTTCTTGTTCATACTAGTTCAACATATCATAAAACTGTGTGAGACTAGAACTAAAGATTTAATCAGATCGTTTCAGCATATTGACAAGTTAATGCATAAAATATATAAAATATAATTATATATTTATTAATTAAATATATAAATCATAAATAAATTTTAAGGAAAACCTGATTTTTGAAATTTAAAACATATATCCTTAATTTTGAAATAATGTTTACTAAAAACCTGATTTATGTTTTGTTTCCTTTTTTATAACTCAACCCAAATATCATTGAAATTGCAATTTCCACATACCTCAAATTTCTCTCGTCAACTCTCTACGAAGGTTTGCTTGCATGTTGGTATTTTTTCTTGCTAGTTTAATAATTTATATTTTGTATTTTCTCTAATGGAATCCGTCCCTGATTTTTTCTTGCTAGTATTGTTCATTGAGTGATAAAAATCTATATTGGTCGGTCAATTGAGAATTTAGGATTTTTTTTTTCTCAATTTCTGGGTTTTCAAATGGCTGGCGTTCCAGTGTGGCAGTTTCCACCATGAAAAGATTGAATTTTGTTTAAATGGTGAGTGGATAGTAGTGACACTTAAGTATTATTATTTGTTGTAGGACTTGTCTCATTTTTTTATTCTTTCTGCTATTTTCAGTCTTTACAAATGGAAGCTTGACCTTCATCAAAGAAAATAAAGACGATATTTTCATTCTTCAAAAAGACTGTGCAATCTAGTAAAAGTACATGTCATCTCCAAAAATTGAACATCCGTCAATTTCAACTCCTATGCAACATCCTCCAAATTCATCTCCAAAAATAGAACATTCATCACTCTCAATTCCTGAATTGCTATCATGTACTTGTATTAAACGGGATCCGGGAAACGAAAGCAAATGTTTGAACATTCCGTCAATTTACGATATGAGATTAGAATTTTATATATAAAAGTTGGACCTTATAAGCTGAAGTTTAACGAGTATTCAAGAATAGAAGGAAAAAAACAAGCTAGTCGCTTTCAGAAAAAGTGGTTAGCTGAATTTTCTTGGTTGGAGTATTCTCCTTCAACTGAAAAGGCATATTATTTTACTCTTTTCTTTTTCAAAAAGATGACAATTCATCTGGATGTTCGAGATTGGTTACCAAAGGATATAATAATTGGAAGAGGGTTAAAGATGGAAGCAAGTGTGCATTTCTTGTTCATACTAGTTCAACATATCATAAAACTGTGTGAGACTAGAACTAAAGATTTAATCAGATCGTTTCAGCATATTGACAAGGTATTGTATACTGTATTAAAAGAAGAACTTCAGAAATGTCGTTTGCGTATAATGACTTCAACTAAAAGTGTTCAATGGCTAGCATTTCAAAGTTTAGGGTTCGAAGGTAACGATGAATCACCATCTTTACTTAATCGTGGGAATTTTATACAATTAATAAAGTACGCGGTAGATTTGAAACCAGAAATTAGTAAATTTGTATTAGAAAATTCACCACAAAATGCCCAATACATTGCTCCAACTTTTTAGAAAGAAATTTTGCATATTATGGCCAATGGAGTACGCTTGATGATTCGAGAGGAAGTTGGGGATGAATGTTTTTGCATTCTTGTTGATGAAGCACAAAATGTATCTAATCGAGAACCAATGGCTATTATCTTGAGGTTTGTGAATTAGTCATGATAGTTTGATAGAACGTTTCTTTGCAATAAAAAAGTTAATAATACTACGTCATTGAATCTCAAAAACAAAATATGTGGTGTTCTTGCTCAATATGAACTTCAGGTGAACAAAATGAGAGGACAATGATAGGACAAGGTTTAGGGTTCAGCGTATGAAGGCTGCTAGAGAGCTCGAATCTAGAGGTGGGGCCAATCAAATGGTTAATTTGCGATAGTCAAGAGCTACTCGTTGGAGTTCACATTACGACTATGGAAAGAGCTTGATAGATATGTATGGTGCAACCCCGCAAAGTGCTTGAATATATTTGTGACCATTGTTCAAATGACAAATCTTTGGGTGAAGCTCGTGGTGCTTACAAAAAGTTGGTGAGTTTTAAGTTCATATTTATCTTGCATTCAATCCTTAGAATGATGAGAATTATTGATGTTCTTTGTCAAAAAAATCTCAAGACATCTTGGTTGCTTTAAGATTTGTGTTTACTACAAAACAATTGCTTCAAAAATTGAGAGACGGCGATTGGAAAGAATTTCTTCAAGAAGTGAAATTTTTTTGCTCAATAAATTATATTATGTGTATAACATTGATCGTTCTAGTGATGAATCTACGGTTGAGCATTATTATCACTGTGATTTTTCAATAAAGTAATAGATTTTGTAACGATGGAGTTAAGTACAAGATTTAATCACATATCAGTAAAACTCCTTTTTTTCAGTGCTGTTTTGGATCCTAAAGATTCATTTAGATCATTTGACAGTCGTATAATTTGCACGCTTGTAGAGAAATTATATCCTCAAGATTTTTCAAATCAATATATTATTACATTAGAATTTGAGTTACCATATCATGAGTTAGATATGAAAGGTGAGTCTCGATTTCAAGTATCTACACTTGCTGAGTTATGCAGACAGTTGACCGAGAGTGGAAGGTCGTAAAATTACATTGTGGTGATTAGATTGATTCATTTTGTATTGAAATTACCTTTTTTTTACCGCAAGCACTGAGCAAGCATTTTTAGCAATGAAACATGTGAAGACGTCACTTCGCAACAAAATGAAGGATGACTTTCTTGCTAATTGTATGATACTTTTTATAGAAAGAGAACTTTATGAGAAAATCGATCTAGATTATATTATAGATGAATATTATGTTTCAAATTATCGTCATGAGAGACTTAAATAAATAATGTTCTTTAATGAATTTTTTTAGTACATGTAAATTTTATTACATTGACTTTGTTAAATACTTTCAGCCTCCTACAAAAAAATCTTGGATCCATCCCTGCTTATAGAGATATTGATAATTGATTCATGTAACAAAAGAGAAAATTTAAAGGCAAGCCAGTTGAAAGGATTTTCGATATGGACCTTTCAACTATTGATCTTCTATTCGATTGCACAATTAATTCTTGACATAATTCATTATAGAAAACACTTTCTTTATCGTAGGAGTAGCAACGAAAAGAATTAATGTTTGTATCACAAACTTGTAAAGTAATTGATATATTTTTTTTGTCACAATCAACTTTTGTGCAAAATCACTAAGGTCATGAGATCCACTGCGCATATCCATAATAAATATCTCGAGTTGATCCTCTAGTGCCTAGGTCTGTGTTGCTGAAAATTCTTTTAGATAGATAATTGATTGAATCTACTAATGGCCACCAAATTTTACATTTAGCCTATGTTTGAAATCCATTTTTTTTCATTCTATTTCTCATTTTTCATTTCAACCACACATTCTATCAATAAAATAATATTACATATAAACCAAAAAATTATCTTTACTTTTTAACCACACAATCTTTCATCAATCACTATTTCAAAACAAATTTTTTTACCCAAAATGGGTATCAAACAGGGGTTTAGTGTCACCATGGCCACCCAATTTTAATTTGTTTCACCATGACCACAAACTTTATACTTAGTATTATCATGACCACCCAATTTTACTTTATTTCACTATGGCCATCCAATTTATATAATGTTTCACTATAGCAACTCAACTTCTTTTAACCCTTTTCACTAATATTAAAAAGGGACAAAATGGTAAATTTGCATTATACATATAAAAAAAAATTTAAAAAACCAAAATAATTTTTTTTGAAAACATTTTTTTAAAATTATTTTTTATTTTATTTTTAAAATGTTTTTAAAGCAAGTTTTTATTTTATTTTATTAAGCCTCTGTTTGACACTCATTTTGGGTATAAAATTTTTTTTGGAATAGTGATTGATGGAAGATTGTGTGGTTAAAAAGTAAGGAAAATTTTTAGGTTTATTTGTAATATTATTTTATTGATAGAATGTGTGGTTAAAATGAAGAATGAAAAGTAGAATGAGAAAACCTATGGCTAAGTAACATTTTATTAAATAAGTTTTTATTTTATTTTATTTTTAAATTTATTTTTTACATATAATACAAAGTTACCATTTTACCCCCTTTTAAAACTAATGACAAAGGGCGAAAAGAAGTTGGGTAGCCATGGTGAAATGTTATGATAAATTGGGTGTCCATAGTGAAATAAATTAAATTTGGTGATTATGGTGACACTAAGGCTGCGTTTGATATCCCCTATTTTCCTTGAAAAATGGAATTGGAATTCCATTTTTCAATAAATGTCATGTTTGATGGGCTTATTTTCTTGGGCACTTGTTTTCCATCTTCCACCCCACACGTGCACCATTTCTTTGAAATTGAGGAAAAGGCTTTTCCCTTTCCAAGCTGCCGTCCAAATTTTTTTTTATTATTATTATACTTTTTGGCAGTGGTAACAAATTTCATAATCAATTGTAAAAAAAAATAAATTTACTTCAATGGATAATTTTGATGCAAACGAAGGCCAAACGAACACTAAACTTTGATAAAAAAAAAAATTTAGGAAAAAAATTTTTCTTTTTTTTTTTTATACTTTTTGGCAATGGAAACAAATTTTATAACCAATTATGAAACAAATTATCACTTTAATGGACAATTTTCATATAAAACAAAGTCAAACGAACACAAAATTTAAAAAATTTTCGGGTGGAAAATTATATCAATCAAACACACTTAATTTCCAATTCTCTGCAAAACAACTTCTAGGCAATTACTTTCCCTTAAATTCATTTTCTTTCCACCCATTTTCCACCATTGTAATCAAACGGACCCTAAGTATAAAATTGGATGGTCATGATGAAACAAAATCAAATTGAATGACCTAGCGACATTAAATATAAAGTTGGGTGGCCATTGGTGTATTTAATCCGATAGAGAATACTCACACGGTTAAATTAATTTGGTATTATCAAAAGCAGAAAATAAATTATCTAGAATCAAATATATTACTCGAAAAATATCATTCAACTCTTAAAATTGCATATCAATGGCAGAATAAAAAAGATCATATTATCATCGCGTTACACTGTGAACGGTCCAAATAAACATATAATTCATGTTAAGAACATTAGAGTTGTGATATTCACAGAAGGAATAAACATTTTCCAACAAAGAATTCCATCCATTATCCTTCATCGTTGGAAGTCGTTCTCTACATATTACACCAATGTCATGACTTTGACAATATCTTAATCTTTCCTTTATAATATTTTCCATCCATTATCCTTCATCGTTGGAAGTCTTACTTTAAAAATTACACCAATGTCACGACTTTGACAATATCTTAATATTTCCTTTATAATATTGTCAACAGGTCTTCTAAATTTCAAGGTGTAACATGAAATGTAGACTAACTACAAAATCAAATTTTACCATCGCATCCAACAAGACATGCTTCACCTCTTTTTCGGAACTTGTACTATGATTCGCAATCATCTCAATGACATAAGTTACATTTGAAAACAAAAAAATCAAGTTAATGAAAAAATTGCAGTGAAATTCTCAACGTATATATCCAGAATATATACCTAAAAGATCATTTCTTGTTTTAATGCCCCAATATTAAGTGCTTCTAAAATTTTGAGTTCCTGTTTATCTGTCAAAGATCATATCGCTTCAGTAATTGGTCTAACAAAATTCACCATATTGTCAAGTAAGTAAAGAATTTCAATATCTGATTGTTTATTTTTTTCTCAGCCACAAGAACTAATCGAAGTTGACAAGCAAAGCAATGGATGTAGTAAGCAATCGAATTCTCTTTCAAAATAAGAATTTTGAGATAATTATACCTACTTTGCATATTACTAACTCCATCACATCATTGACCTTTAAAAATATACTCAAGTTACAGAGAAAATAAGTGATCAGCAGTAGCCTTATAGAGCTATGGTATTTGAAACAAGTTCAACCCAATAAAGCATTCAATTACATGCCCATTCTTCACATAATGCATTACAATTGACATTTGTTTGTTCACTAAAACATCACAGGACTTCAACTAGAATAGAACATAACTCATCACATATATCTTCAATTGTAAACTAGTGTTTTAAAAAGAAATAGAACATACAATATCCTTTTGATTATCTAGTGATGCTGTTTTAGATTTTCGAGAGCATTCTTCGAAGAAATGACCTTAATCTTAGCAATTTGTTAACACGTCAGTGCAATAGTTCAAGAAAATTCTCTTGATTATATGAATCTCTAGATTTATCGTATCCATGAACATCAAAATATTCTCGTACAATACATTGAACACCATCGATTGACACAATTAAACAAATTAAATGCTTGTTTGGCATTTATAGTAACAGCTTGAAAATACTAGCCTTAATACTTTACTCTTGATTCTTGAATGATGCGTACCTAATTCAAGATTGTTGTGTGCACTACTAGATTTTCTAACTTGTCTTTGCAAACTTCCTTTCTTTTTCTAGTTTAAGTACCAGTCATCAACAAATTAGTTTGCCCGAAAGCCAGATTCATCCCCAATATCAACTTCATCCATTTCATCCCCAACATCAATTTCATCACCCCTTTCATCCACCAACATCATTTCCATTTTCTTCCCCAATATCAATTTCATCATTTCATTTGTTGACCTCAAAAAATAGATAATGTTTTTAAACCCAATGATCGATTTTTTTTGCCTAAATTTCGGCTAAGTTTTCCCACTTTTTGGTGAATCTTCAAGTTTGTTTAGAAGCCATTTGCTTATAAAAAGGAAGATAGATGAAGATTTCTTCATTATTTTGGTCGAAAAGTGCTTCTTCATCAAAGATAGTGTTTAAATTTTCGAAAGTGATTGTCAATAGCTACGAATATTTCGTAGGTGAATGATTATATATCTTTACCTGTGGATTTTACATTTAAGGGATCCTTGGAATTCAAATGTCTTTTATGGTGCTAAAAACTTTCTTGCAATCTTTTCAAAACGTAAAAAGATCGTCAATAGTAAACGATACAACAATAGAGTTGTCCATTTCCATGTGACGGTGTTAATATCTAAGTATAATTCTTTTTAGAATCTCATTCTTCCTGTCATTCAAAATTTAGACGTTTTATGCAGTAGTAACTTACAATCTCTATTAAATTTAAATTTAATAATTTGATGGCAGTGGAAAATGTAAATTGTGAAAATGTCAAATCATTTTTTATACCTATTAACTAATTAATTTTCATGAAAATTATATCTTCTGATCCAATCAAACCATAGAAAAATTACTTATATAATATTTTCAACTATGCAACCACTTCCATATTACCAACTCATACACCAATTATTTTCTCAATAATTTAGTCCAACAAACTATTTTTTAATCAAATAATTGTTTTTGATTCTCACTAATTTAATCCAATAAATCAATTATTTAAACAAAATTTTGTTGACATATTCAGACACTGCTAGCTGGTTGTAGTTGACTTTTTCTGGTAGCAGCCTCTCCCCAGTGCTATACAGAACAGAATGGGTAGAAATCTTCTGTGAGTGCACCTATCATAATTCTTAATAAGATAAAAGATAAAACATGGAGATACTTACCCTTTCTTTGGAATTTGCAAAAGTTTAAACCCTTATTTTTTAATTTTAATCACATACTTCGTGAGATCCGCAACATTTCACATTTTATTTATCAAAATCTATTGAAAATTTAATTTCAATCCCTACCAAAAATGAACTTCCTTCAATTTTGTTGAGTAATTTATGGTGTAGCCTATCAAACATGCCATTAATGTCCAAAAGTTTGGTATGACAAAACTTTTAGAACGGAAAAATTTCAACTATTTATTGTATCGTAAGAGTTAAAAAGTAAATAAACTTTATTTTGAATTCTTTAAATAGCTTCAATCTCCTTTTTCTTCACATATATGTACTTAAAATTGGGATGATATTCAGCGCTTGTTTGATTTTGATTTGTTGATAAATAATTCTTTGAAGAAAAAAATTATGTGATTAAAAAAAAATAGTGAAAACAGTTTTTCAAAAAATGTGCTATTAAAAATGAGTGCGAGAGAAAATAGATTTTTAAGGAATCAAAATTAAACATTGGCTCATTATTCACAATTAAAATTTATCAGTACAATAATAAATCTTGAATCTAAATTGGTATAGTTTAAAAAGTTGATAAAAAATAAATTATTTTAATCACGCACTTCATAAAATTAATAACTTTTATCATATTTTCAATTATACATTATTAATTTTTATTAAAATTTATTAAAAGTGATTTTTAACTTCACCAAACAAGGATACAATGACATTTACAGACGTAGACTAGATTTGTACATGCAAGTGAGTGCAGGAGTCTAAGAAAATACCTACTGCAGACTAACTCCACTCCATGGAAGAGGAAAAAAGGAATGTGTAGCGCTATTTTGCAGTGAATGTGACGATTTGTGATTTGATATATAGTAATTTTTTTTTCTTTATTGATTTATTCATCACGCATATGCCAATTAGAAGAGTAGCGTTACTCAAAAGGAACAACAGATATACGACTATGGAGACACCGATTAACCTCTGCTAAACCCCGTGGCCCATACCCCTTCTTCTGCATATATAATTTCTCATTCATCATAAGATCATAAGCCTATCCCCACATTGAAAATCTGAAACCATTGAGTGATTCCAATAATAATGAATATATTGACCAAGAAACCCCTTTTTCCATTTTATTCCATAGCAAAAACTCATGATCGTTAAAAGAGAATATTTACGATGAAAATTTGAAATTTTCATTGAGTTGACTCCAATATTTTGTTTTTATTTGTGTGTTTGGGAATATATAGATACGATAGATAGGGATAGAGAGGGTCGATAATGTGTTGGAGTGGTCCAAGAAGATTTACAGTGAAATTTTGAAATTTTCAGAGTGAGTGAAAATCCAATAATTTATTTTTCTTTGTGGGTTATGAGAAAATTGGTGTAATAGATAGTAATAAAGAGAGAAATTTATGGGTTGGAGTAATCCGTTCAGGGAGGGGGCGAATTCCAAGCCATTGTTCCTGACGATTTATGCATCTGTCATTATTGGGATTTTAATCTCTTCCTTCTATGTGTTCTCTGCTGTTTTCTCCAGTTCCGTTTCCTTCTCTTCTGTCACATTCTCAACGTCAGCTGCCCCTGGTACGTGTATATGTATATGTATGCGTATGTGTGTGTGTTTGTATATCAGTATTTGTTTGATCCAATTTTTGCCTAAAATGTATTTTTGAACTGAAGATTGACGGAGAATGTGTAGTTAAAAAGTAAAGAAATGTTTTGGATTTGCATGTAATATTATTTTATCCAAGGATGTGTGTTTGAAAAGAAGAGTGAAAAATGTATTTTAAAAATAACGGGATCAAACAAGGGCAAGCCACCTTTGTATATTGGCGCACTTGGTACCTTTGTATATTGGCGCTGCTGCTTTAATCCTTTCACAGTTCTTGGGCAGTATTTTAACCCCATAAAAAATGCTTCTTTTATGCCTCGGGTATTAGCCACAGCTTGTATTCATTCAGTAATTAAACCCGTGGCTGTCACAGTGGACTCCTCTGCGGTGGTTACTATTTTTTAGATTTTTAGTAGTAGGTTTGAGGGTGATGATTTGTTGAGTTTGTTGCTGCATTTGGAAAGAGAGTATAAAGAGAAGGACAGCGAATTTTGGAATGAAATTTGGGATGGCATCTGTAAAATTTAGAAATTTGAGATCATATTGTCTTTTAGCCATAAGTCAAATGACTCTTTTGAACTTGAGTATAAAGGGAAGGATAGCGAATTTTGGAATGAAATTTGGGAATGGCATCTGTAAAATTTAGAAATTTGAGATCATATTATCTTTTAGCCATAGGTCAAATGACTCTTTCGAACTTGTGGAAAGAATGCTTCGATTGAAATTGAAATTTGGGATCGCACTATCTTACAGCTGTAGGTCAAAACTTTAACCTTCCCTCTGATGCTTTTTGTGATAAATTTTATGTTTTCTTGAAAATTGACCATTTTCTTCTGTATATAAAACTAAAATAGCAAGAGTCGATTTTATGATATTCCAGTTAGTTAAGTCTCTTTAATAGATAGCTAGTTCTCTTCCCATAGCTCTATCATTTTTATTAGTCAAAATTTTAAGTGAAAATTTCCATTTTTCACGCTTAGCCTCGAGCTCCATGGTCTTGTCTAGCAATGACCTATGAACATCTTGTAATTGTTAAATTTCTTTAAATTGCTCTCCTTTGGTGCTCTTGGAGTTTCAAAATGTTCACCTTGATCTGGCACTATGAATACATATCTTGCATAATCAATCCCCGCATTCAATAGTGATGTCTTATTTGTTTTTTGGGTTAACCCCAGCATATCTTATTCCAGATGCAGATCCCTTGCCCATAGACCGACCAGCTAATTTCTCTCATATAAAAGGAGCAGGTGCAGTACCAGATTTAACCTTCCAGCCTCAAAGCAAATTGCTGAAACCTATTTGGCAGGTTCCCCCTCCTGGTTCTAAAATGCCACACCTGAAGAGCTTTAAACTGACAAAGGAACTAGTTCAGCAAAGAGTGAAGAATAATGTTGTAGTAGTGACCTTCGGTAACTTTGCTTTCATGGATTTCATCCTGACTTGGGTTAAACACTTGACCGATTTGGGTGTTGATAACCTTCTTGTTGGTAATTTTCTTTGAATTCTCATTGCATGCTTAGTCAGGTTCCTAGGCTAACCAAAAACTCTCTATTTATTCCTAGGTGCCATGGACACAAAACTGTTAGAGGCTCTTTATTGGAAAGGCGTTCCAGTTTTCGATATGGGTAGTCATATGAGCACGACAGATGTTGGTTGGGGCTCGCCAACATTTCACAAAATGGGGAGAGAAAAGGTTATTTTGATAGATTCTATCTTACCTTTCGGTTTTGAATTACTGATGTGCGACACGGATATGGTCTGGCTGAAGGTAATCCATCTGTTATCTTTGATATTATCTGTTGTGGATGCTGTCATGCCGATTTACATCCAAATTCATCTTTTAACTGTCAAATGTTATTCTAATGTTGGCGAGCTATTTTTTCTATAAAGAGAAATATTAAGTTAGATAATCAAATAATAAAAAAAGTAGAGAATCCAACACGTAAACATCTAGTCCGCCAGTATCTCAATCTCTTTGAGGAGATTCAAGCCCTCTGCCGTTTAGACGTTTGAAGGAACCGATGCAAAAAATCTCTTGATACGTACCCTGCAATGCATTACAGCCCAACATAAACATGGATTCAATCTGTACTGAAGGTCCGAGCTCAATGCTCTACTCTAAGAATACCTTCCTTTGGACGAAAATATCAAAGTATATATATATAAAGATCAAGTTGTAGTGTACACGTACGCAAAATGTGTAGTAGTTACTTAGTATTTAAATGTTGTAGGAATAGGACTAATTTATAGGTAGTTTACACCCCTTAGAATTTATAGAGAAATAGTACTCCACCGTCTCATGATCTCCATTATAATTTTTTAACTATCTCCACTTGCTTCCACATTAATGTCCCATGATTTCATGATCTCCATGAACATTCACAATCATTTATCAGTTAATATGGTGTAAATTATTTATCATTCATCTTATATGGGCAATTGTTTTTAATATTAGAATATAACAGATCCAAACCCCTAAGGTTTTCTCTGTCTTTCTGCTTTGATTGTGCTGAAACCAAGCTGAATAAAGAACAAAAGACTAGTTCTTCTGACTCATCTTATTTTTCTTAATTTGGCTATTGAGAAAGGAAAGGAGGGAGCTAGCTATTTCATTTTAGTGAGTGTGTGTCTAGACACGTGTTTATACATGATTGCTGAAATTCCAGTTATTAGTATGCTCAATTTGTTTTCTACTTTGTCATCTTTCTAAAGCTTTTCTAAGTGATCATTTGGTAAAAACTTATCCACTAGCTTTATAAATGATCTTTGATAAATACTTTACTAATACTCTCTTTGTAATTCTCAAGGCATACTTTTTTTCATTTGAACTTTTTATCCCCAATAAACATAGTATGTTGGCACCTGCCTCCTCCTTCCCGACCCTGGTTTCTTGTTGCTGAATTCTTTTCACTAACAGCAATGTCCATTGAACAGGATCCCCTCCAATATCTTGCACGTTTCCCTGAAGCAGATGTGTTAACTTCTACTGATCAAGTCGCACCTACAGTTGTTGATGACAGATTGGACGTCTGGCAACAAAGTAAACTTCTGTTGCTCATCTCTGTTTTCTTTATAGGTTGCCAAACACAACGACCTTGCGGATTGTTCGGTCCTTGTTATATTCTGTCAAGCAGCCTTCAAAGACAGGGTTGCATCTCTTTTTTCTCCTTTGCAAGGCAAAGATGACAGATGCATAGAACTCAATCTGTACTCTTCATTTTTCTTTTTGATAGTGATCCATTTAATGCAGTGTGTTTATGGTTTAATTTTTATGCCCATTCCAGACTTCTGTGGTTATGAAGAATCTGATTTCCTTGGATCTTCTAGTAGGTGTAGTGATGGTCCAAACTCAATAGTGAAAAGAAAATTGTATAGCCAACCTCAAATTTAATGGGAATAAGGCTTTTTGTTTGTAATTGTTCTTGTTATTGTCATGTTTTAAAATGAATGAATTGGTTTGGTGACTTGATCTAACGTGATAATTTAGGTGGCTGTAGAAGGTATATTATTTTGAGAGAGACGGGGTAAAATATAAGTTAAAAATTATATGTGTAATCCGGAGTATGTTTAATAAAGCTTTTTTCAAGCTAATAAACTGGTCAAATATCATTTTTATCCAGAGATTCTGTAGGGCCCACACTTTTTACGCATACTTTTTATCCACGGGTTTCGTAGGACTCACAACTTATAATCTACAAAAAGTTTTACCAACCATCCACTTTGGAAGTAGATAAAGTGGATGATTTGATGCTATATGGGTTTTTTTATTATTATCTTAACCAAAGTTAAAAGCTTCTGCTCATGGAAACTGGACATTGTTTTCAAGCAACGTGTCTTTGTTATTTCTTTTACATTAGGCTATGTTTTTATCTGTACAGCCAATTTATGTTCCTTTTTCCTTCTTGTGGACAGCTGGTGCTGCCTACAACATAGGAATTTTTCACTGGAGGCCAACAGAGTCTTCAAAAAAATTGGCAAAAGAATGGAAAGAAATGCTTCTAGCAGATGAAACAATATGGGATCAAAATGGTTTCAATGAGATCATTCGCAGGCAGCTGGGGCCATCTGTTGATGAAGATAGTGGGCTAGTTTATGCTTATGATGGAAACCTCAAGCTGGGACTTCTCCCAGTGAGCATCTTTTGCAGTGGACACACCTACTTCGTACAGGTTTTTGTTTGTGATTTCTGTATGACCTCAATTTCTGATGTACACTTGACTGCAAATAAAATGAAAGAAGAAAAGAAGATTAAGGGCTTGTTTGAGCCCCATTTTTTCAAAACTCATTTTCATCCACACATTTTTCAATAAAATAATATTACACGTAAATCAAAAACTTTTCCTTCTTTTTTAACNCCCCCCCCCCCCCCCCCCCCCCGGGGCAAAATGGGGCTCAAACAAGGGCTAAGAAAAACTCACTATCATATTAACCTGTCTAGTTTTACGACTTAAATATTCAAAAGGTTACGGCATTCTGAGATTTCCTCAACCGTTGTGCTACTTGTCAGGCTATATATGAACAACTCAAATTGGAGCCCTATGCTGTACATACCACTTTCCAATATGCTGGTACTGAAGGGAAGCGCCATCGGCTGCGTGAAGCTAAGGGTTTCTATGATCCACTGGAATATTATGATACTCCAGGTTTGAATCAATTTCCTTTCTCTTCTTTACAGCTTTGTACAATAATCTTGGTGTTTAAAAGAAAGATGTCCATTAACCCTTCCTCTTTGTTTCTTTTAACAGTTTATCTAATTTATTAACAATGTCAGATTCTATGGAACATTGTGGCCCATGTCATAATGTTCACGTGTATATCTCAACTTCCAAAGTTGGCTTCATCTGTCAATGGAGGGGCGTTGAATAAAAATCAAAAACATATTCAAAATAGAAAAATGACCACACTATAAATTAGGCAGTGTTCTGCTGTCTATATTCTTGCAAGATCACATTGTTTTGGAGAAGATAGACCATGAAGATCTAAACATGAGGAAATCCAAGTCTGTATATTCTTGAAAGATCACATTGTTTTACATAACCATCAGAAAATCTAAGTCTTCCTTTCATACTTGATACGAGGGCATTTTTTCTCACCAACTTTTTTAAGCTTAATCTATCCTAGCTGATTCTCAGGTACATGAGCATTAATAGGTATTTGTCCACTAAGGACTTTATAAATGGGGTCAACTGTCTCCTAATAGGTCATCTTTATATATAAATGAATTTACTTGGCTATTAGGAAAATTATTGTCGATTGCAATTGAACCTTAGTTGATAGGTAAAGTTTTTCTCTTAAAAATTAAGGACAAAAGTCCCTTCTTTAATCGTTAAGAATCCAAAGAAGAAACCAAGCCTCATCTTACTCGTGGGTTGTTTGAGTCCCATTTTTTGGGAGAACAGATTTTGTGATATTGATTTTTTGAAGAATGTATGGTTAAGATTTAGATGAAAAGTTTTGGGTTTACATATAAAATTATTTTATTGAAAGAATGTATGGTTGAAAATGAGTTTTTAAAGAATGGGGCTAAAACAAGGCTTAAGTCTTTAAGTTAGTTTCTTATCCGCTACTTCCTCCACAACAACAATAAACTTAGTTGTATTGCCAATAAATTTGGAGTAGGCTACATGAATCATTTTGATACATCGTTCCGTCCACTAATGCATCTATTAGAAGTTTCAACACAATCATATGGTTACTACAACTTACCGTGTTAAATTTAGTGCACCTTTACCTCTTCTAAATTGTTCTACTGGGATTAATTTACTCTTTTGAAAAGGAGTTTAGGTCAATTCTAGACATGCTTCAACCACTTAAGTTGTCATTCTTTTTATACTGTCAATTGGTTCCACCTTCAACTGTTGAGATCTATTGTAATATTTTATCTTATATATTCTATAATTGTCAATCTTAACATCCTGATTTATACTACATTAATCTAATGGAAGCATGTCTAATAACCGTTTCATATAACTTGCCTTTTGATCTTGTGTCCTATTTTTTTAATGTCCCATGCGTTAATCTGATATATGCTAGTGGGGAAGTTGGGATTGAACTTCTAATTATTTTAGGATTAGGGATTATTTATTCTAATACAAAAAAAAATTTAATCAATAAAAAATTCTAACTCAAATATGAGCATCTCTGATAGTGTTTTTTTATTTTAAAGAGCATCTTCTATCATATAAAGAGTATCTTAAGAAATTTTTAAAAATAAAGAGTCAAACTTTTTACACAACTCAGATAACACTATTCCATTTATTATTTTGCCTCATATTTTGTAGAAATCAAAAAAATAAATAGAAGATTGTGCAATAATAAATGAAGCCTAGTATAGAGAGTTGATTTGACTTTCTACATTTGGAGAGTCAAATTCACTCTTTATTTTTATTTTTGAAGATAAAAAGTGTATTTAACTCTCTAAAAAAAAAAAGGAAAATGGGGCTATTAAAGAGTCTACTAGAGATGAGCATTTACTATAGTGCTCTTTATTTCAAAAAGCATCTTCTACTTATAAAGAGCTTCTCAAGGAATTTCTTGAAATAAAGAGTGAAACTTTTTACACAACTCTAATAACAATCTCTATATTCATTCATTATTTTTCTTTTTTCAAAAGCAAATATTGTTCAACATTTTTCCTCTTATTTTTTTATTTTGTAGAAATCAAAGAAATGAATAGAAAATTGTGCAATAATAAATGAAGCATTGTATAGGAGAGTGAATTTTGACTCTCTACATTTGAAGAGTCAAATTCACTCTTTATTTTAATTTTTGAATGTAAATAGTGTAGTGGACACCTCAAAGAAGAGGTTTGACTCCCTAAAATGGAGAAAATGAAACTAATAAAGAGTCTATTGAAAATGTTCTAAAGAGTTTAGATTGGATTGGGATATAATAATTTTAAAATAATCAAACTCTTGCTTTCTCCTTGCAATTAATCTAATTGGCTGAAAATTACGTCTAATCTTCCATTAGTAACAGATAAGCCTAGATTGCTTACAACAGCTCTTTCTTGGTCTCTGAATATCTAAAACAACTTTTTCTAAAACCCAATTTTATGTAATTTAATACGCAGTCCAATATTGATGTACAAATTCTGTTGATTCAATATTTAATTATTTAACCCAAATGAATATATTGTCTCCATAACTTATTTTCACTTTAGTCCTTAAAATCTCAAAATAATCAAAAGATGCCCAATTCGAATACTTAGCTTCCAATGATTATTCTTATCTTGAAATAATCTTAATTCAACACTCTCTGGTCTAAAATATGCATCTTACTATTTGTAATTTAGTCCCTAAACTTTCTAAATATTGCTAATAGACCCAAAACGTTTTCATAGTCTCAAAATGCCAAACATCATAATCTATAAAATTTGGGACCTACACCATCTCAAATATCTCATTTATTCTCAAAATTAAGCACCACGTAATTTTTCCTCGTTAATCATACAAGTTTTTACCCTTTATTGATCAGGTTAGCACCAATGTTGTCTATAGTTCAATTGTCACCCCATTCGTTAGAACTACAGACATCTTACGCAGTTCACCAATAATGTATGTGCCTGCCCAACAATATTCGTCATATTTTGATAGATATTCTTAGTCAATTTATTTGGACTGAGCTCTCTTTCTCCAAAAACCAAGAAGCAGCCTTTTAGGCAATCCCCTCCCCCGAGGTAGCTGCTTGCCAATGGCAAGGTCTTATTAAATAATTTTTCACTGTAAAATTACCACCTCGCCTAGACAGTGAGATCACTTTGTGTGGATATACCTTAGAGGGAAAATTCTTGTGAGGCCATTTGAACCCACACTAGGATAAATATATTTTTGTCAGTTTTACATAGTTTGAAGAATCAGAGGAAAATTTTATTATGATTCTTGTGCATGTTAATCCTCGTATTTTGGAGTCAGTTCAAACAGTATTCCTGCATAGTAACCCACATCTTTATTGTGTGCTTTTTGAGAAACATCATTTCACTTTCTTGGGATTTACTATGCATAAATGACTGAATTTTGGAGACATTCATTGCTTCACTAATATGAGATTTCAATATATTTGAGGTTAACGTAATTTACCAATCATTCATTTAATATTAGTAGGTTTTGATAATTAAGTGACAAGCAGATAGGAGAACAGAAATATGTTCTGTTAACTTGTATTGACTTGTGTCCTAGGAGATGTACATTTATCCATATTAATTTAATGTATCTTGCATCAAATTATTGAACTCCCAAAGGAAGAGTTGAAGACGAAGTTCGCTGCTAATTTGATCCCTATAGTTAATGCATTATTTTCTAGGCAGTCATTTTGTAATTGATTGCTTAAGTCAGAATTTGATAGACCTGAGTACGGAAAAATTGCCCTTTATCTTCTCCATTTCTTATTTTCGTTCAATTCTTATTCTTTTGACAATCTTGTGCAGGAGGATTCTTGACATTTAAACCCTCTATACCCAAGAGCTTGTTATTAGACGGCGAACATAACCTAGAGTCACACTTCGCTCTGGTTAATTACCAAGTATGTGCATGTAAATTTCTTTATAGTGATTCTTGGTAACATGATGAGAACCATCCATATCTTATTTTTCTAATCATCAACCAAAATGATTTCAGATCAAACAAATAAGGACTGCACTTGCCATTGCTTCATTATTGAATCGTACATTGGTGAGAACTGTTCTGCTTTTTTATTTTAAAATAGTTGTATTAAGCTTAGTTTGGGAACTCTACTGTATGAAAAATAATGAAAACCTTTGCTTCGAATTATTAGCCTTATCAATTGTTGCTTCCTTTTTTCACACATTTATTATATAAAAAACAGAAAATTAAGTGACACCTTACTTTTCATGTATACAGAAAATACTGCTCATCTTAGCCTAACTTGGTGAGATAAAATTTTGGCCATGGGTCTGTATATCAACTTCTTCTACATTCTACACCAATTAGTCCAAAGCTTACAATCCTGGAAAGAAAGAACAATCTGTATTTCTGACTGTTCAACTCGACATAGTACATCAGTTAAAATCTAAGGATCGTCCTATAATGTGGTTGAAGACGAGTTTTATTATACAATTTTATGATAATTTCTTTCCTTGTAGTTTTTAGTAAAAGCATCTGGAGAGAAAAAGATTACATATCTTTGATGATTGATCTAACAGAGAAATTGTATCGACTTGTTGAATTTTCTAGTTGGTGACAGTTTCTGCTTTGAAGTTCATATTTTGATCTATCTTTCATTATTTGTGATTTGATCTATCTTTGATGATTGATCTAACAGAGAAATTGTATCGACTTGTTGAATTTTCTAGTTGGTGACAGTTTCTGCTTTGAAGTTCATATTTTGATCTATCTCTCATTATTTGTGATTTTAGGTAATGCCTCCACTGTGGTGCAGGTTGGATAGATTGTGGTTTGGGCATCCTGGGGTTTTGGTGGGCACTTTGACAAGGCAACCATTTATATGTCCATTGGATCATGTGTTTGAGGTATTTGATCAGTTTTCTGAACTTCATGTGGCCTTCTGTCGTCTTACTAAAAGAATTGAAAATAAAAGAAATGGCCATTTACTCCATCACTTAAATTCTTTTATTTGACTACCCCTACTTGCTATCACCTAGAATTGAGAAGGAAAAAGAAAAAATTGGTAGTCTTCAGAGGAAAATGATCTTGCTTTCTCATGTTTTCTATTAATTAATTGCAATTTTGTTACGTAGTGGTATCATCAATGTAATATTTATAAAATGGAAAAAAGAGAGAACGGTTTAGAGGGAATTGTATATAGTTCATGGTATTATGATATATTTCAGTCTGATACATTTCAAATATTCATTTTTTACTTCAGGTTAATGTAATGTTGAAGGAATTTCCAGAGGAGGAATTGGGGCCGAAGATTAATTTTAGGGAATATTCTTTCTTTGAAAACCCACTTTTGCCCAAGCAGGTGTACCTCTCATCATCAAGTACAACAGAGATCACTCATTTCTTTCATTCGTCGCTCAAACCCTGATTATTCCATTTCTTTCAGGTGAAAGAGTCATGGCTTGATGTGCATCTTTGTCAGGAGGGATCACAAGGTTGTCAAGTGTCAAACAGTACAAGTCGGACTGGAGTTCTCGAGTTTCCAAAGCGCATGACTGAAGAAACGGTAATTGATTTTCTTGGTTCTTTTCGAAGTTAGGTTCTACTAGACACTGCGTAAAAATATTTCAGCACTGATAATACAAATGATCTTCGAGATTTCAATAAATTTCAAAGAAAGACATCCACCCGTCAAATCGACTTCTATTTTTCATTTGGAATTTGTTGATATCCTCTTTAGAATCAACCATTGATTTTGTCCGCTAATATATCATGCTTTATAATTGAAAAATAATCATGCTGGTGTATTGTTCTATCTTACAAGGAAAAATTAGTTAAATCTTCAAAATATTTAGTTAAGCGTTGAAACTACATATAGTTGTTCTGCACTCTGTAAGATTGATGTTTCTCAACTTTCATGTACCCGTTCCATATTGTCCGCTCTATATCTTTTACAATATCTGGAGTTCATATTGAAGGACTACAACGTGTTAACTTTGACTGACTTGTTTCGAGCAGTTCAAGACAGTTTTCTCATCATTCAAGGATGTCAAAGTCATTCAGTTCTCATCAATGCAAGACGCCTTTGTAGGTTTCACTGACAAGGTACGCTCTCTTTCTTTTTTCGTTTTCCTTTCAGTTCTAGATCTCACTGAAGTTATTGGATACACTTGAAAGAATATATTATGGTACTTGATGCGTATATTTGCATGATCAGAACCGGGAGGAAAAATTCAGAAATCGAATGCAACGGTACGTGGGTATTTGGTGTTGCGTGGAGGATCACACTCCAGGCCACATATATTACGACATGTATTGGGACGAGAAGCCCGGTTGGAAACCAATTCCTCCCCAAACTCCAGAAGAGGACCATCCCCCTCTTAAGACGTCTGTATAGGCTGCTGCTAGCAGCGGAGAAAGATAAAAAAAGCCACGGAATATTTGGAGCTGTTCCATATACCTAACCCCCATTGGTTACATAGACTTTGTATCTATATCTATAGTTGGGGTGTTTTTACAATTATCTACAGCCGAGGATTTACCCTTTTTCCGTTTAGAATAGTTTCTTTCTATGCTTACTGTACAAGAACGAAAATATTTTTGATTTCTTGCGAAAAATATTTAAGCACGAATAAAGGATATAAGCTAATCATTCGAAGTTTTACTACAGGTTTTGCTCGCAATGTACCTCGTACATTTTTTATGTTTCCATTTACACGTGTGCGCCAATAAATTCATATGCGAGGGTTGTATGGGAGGGAAATAGAGTAAAATTCACACTTCTAAGCTTTGGATGAATATACATGGAAATATAAGGTAAAGTAATGCTTGAAGTCGAACCCCTCTTCAGAAGAGAAAAGGTTGCAAATGCCCAGTAGTTTGAAGAGCAAAAGGAGTCTACGTCTGATTAGCTAGTTCATGAGATTATAGCGAGATCTTATATTTTCTTTTGAAGCTTTTTTCTACAAGCATTACAAATAATATCAAAATAATTATCACTTTTTCTGATAAACCATAAACACCATTTATATTGACAATCTCTTCAACAAAAATATTCATGATTGGCTTGGAACACCTAATGCCTGCATTTGAACTCATGAAAACTTATTGCATAAATATTTTGTCCCCAAAATCCAAAATGAACAATCACAAATTTAGGCTCGATTCCAGAGAGAGCGAACACGTCAAGAGTGGCTTGGTAAGCCTTATTAAAAGACACTAGGTTTAGGCATCGACAAATGATCCATTATCCTTCAGATATTTTGTAAATAAAATCACTCAGATCCATGTAATTACTGGAATTGAACTCGACTGAAACGTCTGTTCGAGTTCGATTCTACCCTTAACATTTTTCAAAAAAATCTTGAACACACAACTTAAATTATCTTCTCAATATCTAGCAAAAATAGAAGAAATAAAATATCACCAAATACATATTTCAACATTTTCTTAATCCACATCAAATATATCAATAAATAGCATCAAATATCTAGCATAAAGCGCAGTCAAGAGTAGCTAGAAAGAAATATGTTTCAATTATTCAAATGAAAAAACTAGGGTTCTTGCTATTTGGACATCGTAAACTCGCAAAATAAGCAAATTAAAAGTCAGTTTGACTCATTTTCAAGTACAGCCAAACATTCTTAGTCAAAAAATAAATAAATCATGAAGTACAAAATCCCCCTCCTGGCTACTGCTCACAACATAGCGAAAACTGGTGTATAAAGCGTAATAGTACGAGAAACTAATCCCAGTTGCAGCAGCCAACCAGTAAATATATGACTACACAGTAATAATCATCATTTCACCAAGCAAAAGAATCTATTGTTGATATGCAGTAATAACTGCTTCAGTGAGAAAAGCACCTCTCATTCATCGACATAATCCATCACATCAGAACCCATGCAAAGTATGAAGCCCTCTCCTAGTCAAGAATGGCAACCGTACAGCTTGTGGCAACATCTAGGTTCCAGTGAAAAAAGGTAATCCCGCAAGCTAAAATATGTTGATAATTCAGTTAATCGTCCAGGTAATAATAAGATCCAGCAGACTTCTGCTCCCTATCCTTGGTTGAATCCAGTTTGTTGATTCTTGGGCGGTAATTTGTTGGGTCTCGTCTAAAAGTAATGTCCAATTGCTGCATGCAAACGATTGAATGCATTAACGCCTGATTAACAAGTGTAAAGATAATTTTAAAAAAATGTAATAAAAGTCAGGCGGCTCACAGATAAGAACAGGTTCATCCCAGTCAATAATGATTGGGGTGAATTGGCAGTACAGTCTACTGATGGTTTCCCCTCGTACACAATCACTCTATCAGCTAGGTATGTTGCCATGATGAAGTCGTGCTCAACCACAAATGCAGTTTTCTTTGCATGAAGTATAAATCTCTTTATGACTTTAGAAGCAACTATACGCTGCTCTGAGTCTAGATACGCACTTGGCTCATCTATCAAATATATGTCAGCAGGCTGCATAGAGACCAGAAAAGGATGAATCAGATTCAAAATGTAGATACAAAAATTTATACAGGTATGTTTAGCATATTTGACACCTCAACGACACTTGTTTTTGTTTCAATTTTGTATTATTTGATCCATGAGCGCATACGAAGCCCGTACACTGACGAAAACAGCACCTTCTGTATGTTTCATATAGTATACAATACATGGGTGACTATTAACACACTGACAAGGATCAAGTCTAAAAATCAATCTAGAAAAGCATGATGCTTAAATAGCACCGATGCATTTTGGGCTTTTTTGGGTACTGTGCATATAAACTTAAAAAGGTGCTTTCAAGCACAGCCAAACGTGCTCTAAAGCTAACAAATTAAGCAAAATACAAAATATGCCAAATTATTTTTTGAAGTCCTTGGATAAAGGCTATAATAAAGGGAGTATAAAACATCTTCACGGTCTAGACTTGCGTCCTACAACATAATTCTTGGATGAAACATGGAAAGACTGACCAATTCAATGCTCAGTATATGTCTTATCTTTGTCTATTCAGCATAAAGCTTGTAACTGCAAATACCGTTGGCAATGCAATCCTACTTCCACAGGCTTATGCATCAAACTCACCAGCAATGTCAATAATTTTCTAGCTTCAGCAAACAAAATGCAAGCAAATACAAAGTAACAAAGTCAACAAAAACACATTGACAAGAAAAATCCTAGGGAATAAGGAATGCATTTCCTTAGTTGTAAGCATAATTGTTGCCAGCCAACTGATATCAAGCTAATAATACTAGAATCAATCATTTGTCTATTTTCATAACAATAGCAGATTTGAAGCGAAATCTTAATAACATTTCTAATACTCAAAGAAAGTTTACCTTTCCAAGGCATAGGGTCAAGGCAACTCTTTGCAACTCTCCACCAGAGAGATTCACAACCTCTAGATCCATTAGCTGCTCAATTTGGAGTGGCTTCATAACATCAGACACAAACTGAGGATGCATATATGAATCACGAATTTTTTGATGTAGCAGGTGCCTGACACTATTTCGAAACTTTGGACTGATCTTCTGTGGCTTGTAAGAGACATTGAACTCAGGTATCTCCACATCAGAGCCTTCTACTGAATCAGGTTTCAATAGACCAGCCTGCCATTCAACAAGAAAGATAGTAGAATGCATTTTTTATAAATATTAACTAAATTTGCTGCACATTTCAGGAAAAGCAAACACAATAAAGAAGAAAAGTACCAGCATACGGATAAATGTTGTCTTTCCAGTCCCATTCTCACCAAGCATAACAATGATCTGAGAATCAGTAAATTCACCCTCGAAAACCTTAAGTTTGAAATTTCCCTGAGTTTTAGTCATTGTTGGATATTTATATCGTGCATATGTTTCGATTTCCTCAGCATTTTCTTGTGGAGCCTCAGCAACCTGAGAGGAAAAAAAAAATCTATGTTGCCTTTGTTGCATAAAAATTCTAGTCACTAGCACCAGAACACGATTTACCTTAAAAGTAAGAGATTCATCCCGAAATCTTAGATTTTCCGTGGGGACAAACCCAGCCAAAAATATATTAATTCCTTCTCTGACAGAGAACGGAAGGGTTACAACCCCATACGCACCAGGTTTGCCATAAAGGCAGCAAATGAAGTCAGATAAGTAATCCAGCACACTGAGATCATGCTCTACGACAATTACATAGCTGAGAAGCAAAATATCAACCATGTAAAACTCCTATATAGAAAGCTGAAACATTAAATAGTGAATAAGCGAAGAATATTGATGTCTAGAAATGGGAAGAACGTTGTAAAACCTATTAGCCCGGAGCAAAGATCTGATAACTTGGGCAGCTTTAAGCCTCTGTCTCACATCAAGATAACTTGAAGGTTCATCAAACATATAAATCTCGGCATTCAGTATTGCGACAACAGCAATAGCAAACCTCTGAAGCTCACCACCAGATAAATCTTCTACATTACGGTCCATAACCTGATTCAGCTCAAGATCAAAACAAAGTTCTGCTTTCATATCTCTCTCATCTTTTTGTTCTAGCACTTGACCAACATTGCCTTGGATGGCTTTTGGAATGTGATCAACGTACTGAGGCTTGACAACAGCCTGCTCAGGAGAAAATTATATCATGGCTAGAGCTAGCAATAAAATTACAGGCAAAACATACATTGATTGACACACTTGCGGCATGTCAAATATTGACCTTGTGATGGAAGACAGAAAGGAAGTAAAACCATCGAATTGAACTTTTTTGAGCTCTGTCTTCTTGTTACATTTGTCCAACACGATTGTATGCAATTGATTATTCAAGTAATTAATCATATCCACAAAAATATGGTGATTGAATTCCAAGTTTCAATACAAGAATTCGATTAAACAAAAGACAGAACCACACAACAAAATGATTTTGGTGATCAAACAAGAAAGCGCGTAGATCTATACCAAACCTTGATGTTTAATCAATTATTTCATAATTAGCATCAGTCTAATAGAAATATAATAGATATCACTTTTCGTCACATGATGAAATTTTCTTCGTGTTAATTTTGAACCATCGTAGAAAATTGTTCAAAAGGGATCTCTCGTTTCATAAAGTTCATCCTAAAAGGATTAACTAACATTCAGCATCTGAAAATGAGGCTAGCACAAGACCAGTGACACAGAAAATTTGTAAAATTTTGAGTTCCTAGCTATCATACAGAAAGTGGAGCATGTGAGCTGTAAATTTTTGTAATCAGGTACCATTTAGAAAGTGTGCAGCTTCCATAACTTATTGTGACAGCTTGGTACTAGCTCGGAGATAAATAAAAGAAGTTTATCTAAAATAAGAACAAAGAAGAGAAGGGGGAAAAATCAAGGCACACAAAAGGTATTTGATATATCATTCAGTTTTCGCATCAGCAAAAATTGCAATTGCTGGATACTGCAAGTCAGATGTGACACCAACAATTCAATTCTGAAGGTCAACTCGAATGCAGTTTTCACCACAATTGGTTGGTTAAGGACCCAATCTAGTGCTCCAAAAAACAGATCATACTCTATGTCTTGAGCAACTTGCATTTTTTTCTACGCCCAATAGCAAGTTTATGCTAGGGGATATAATTAACTCATAAGCCATCAATCACAGAACCAATATTATAAAGTTACATTATCTATTAACCCAGGAAGAATGCAAATGAAATCATATATCATCAGACATTATTTATCAGAACAGACCTTCAAATTATCTTCCAAGATGCGAGTAAAGTAATTCTGCAGCTCCGATCCTCGGAAGTATGTCAGGATCTCTTGCCAATCAGGAGGGTTCTGCATGGAAAATTTGCACAGTAATGGCATTCAGTGAGTTAACCTCATAAAGGGGAAGGGAAAACTTAGATGACAAATAAAATTACATTGAAGCGCCCCAAATTAGGTTTCAATTTTCCAGACAAAACTTTAAGAGCAGTTGATTTTCCAATGCCATTCGTTCCAACCAACCCAAGTACTTGTCCAGGTCTTGGGACAGGTAACCTGAGAGGAAATTTGCAATGATGATAAGTTTATTACAGCTAAATGTCAATTATCCCAGAAACTGGGTAATCTGATCTGACCTGTGCAATTTAAAGGTGTTAGGACCATAACGATGGGTAGTATCTTTATCCAAGTCTTTTGGTAGATTGATGATCTGGATGGCTTCAAATGGGCATTTCTGAGAAAACGAAGTAAACAGCAGTCAAAAAGATCATCCAGCAAAATCATTGTCAAGCAACAAGCGACTGATATGAACATCTTGCATCACACAAACCTTAACACAGATACCACATCCAATGCACAACTCCTCCGAGATGAATGCGATTTTGGAGGCAGAAGTAACCTCAATGCAAAGTTTACCTGCAACCATACAGATACATTGGTAGGCCAACACATATGCCAACTATGGCAAATCAAATTCAATTCCACTAATGAAGAAACCATGCCATGTTGCACAAATTAGAAACTGGTTTCACCTCTATATAGAAAGTTTTTTCCGCTTTGGTAAACAGAGAGCCCAAGAGGCAAAGTTAAGACAATAGTCCATCTATATATACAAGCGTCTTAAATTTTATTTCCATGTTTGGTTAAGTAAGAGTGTAAGACCAGAATGCATTCACATTCTATAAAAATGAAAATAAAAGGGTAGGACTTGAAGGGTAACAGAAAATCTTAGGTTAGATTTAACTGATATGTTGTGCAAATGGGTTACACGGCTGCATTTGGATTTATGGGTTTCATTTCGTGGTGCATTTACAAGGTCATGCCTCCATTACCAACATCTATCAATTATAATGTCCAAGAAGTCATATGATGAAGTTCCAAATAGTCTAAAATCCGCAGATTTTAAAATGAACACTACTATTATAAGGATTTAAACTATTATATAGGTCCTTAGTCAATCTGAATTAAAGAAATTTGAACTTGTGCGAATGGATATAAATCATTCAACAATACAATGAAGCATTGGCAGTTTCTCTTGTTTAGAGTTTGGACTGATGGGTTTGCCTTTGAGAACGGACTTCAGTTCAAGAAGATGTTATAAGTCCGAATGAATCCTAAAATTCCACTCATTCCTTTTAACTAGATGCCTTGTTTGATTTTTTGGAATCAAGTTAACTTTTATCCGAAGTATGGAATAAAACTCCGTATTATTTTAGTTGTCATTAAGACAGTATCAAATTCATTAGCTATAATTTTTTTGAGAAATTACCTGTTCCAGGCATTCCTCAAAGAATCTTTGACTGATCCTTCTTCTCATTCTACCTCCTATTTTTTATGAAGAGAATGAATCTTTTTTCTAGGAGGATCAGAACCGAGCCTCTCTCCGAGACAGTGCCCAGATCGTTACGGGTCCTTATTTTACCCTTAGCTCAAAATTTTACTCTTAGCAACGCGACTCCTATGTTTGAAATGTCACGTTGATAGGATTTGTACTTCATGGAAAATACAATTAATCTGTTCGTATTGATGTCCATAGATAGCAAACTATTCATGACCAAAAGAAAACCCTTCAAACCCATTCCAAATATAGACAAACAAAATTAAAAGTCTGATAAAAAATATACAATAAAGATAAGTATAGAAAAAAAATCCGGATACGAGGAAAATTACCAGTTTTGACAACAGGGCAGCACTTTTTACATTCCTGACGGCACTTTTTCGGCTTGCACTTGTCGGAGCTTACGATGGCAATACGCGTCAACTTTTGATCCGACATCTCTCTCTGTTGCCTTTGTCTGTTTGTTATATAAAAATTGTGGGGAAAAAATCATATCAAAATCCCTAAACCCGATTGATTAATTAAATAAACAATATATGCATACAGAAGAAGAGGAAAGAGAAGTACACGAGTATGAGAACTATTATATAATAATTGGGAAAAAAATCACATCAAAATCCCTAAACCCGATTGATTAATTAAATAAACAATATATGCATACAGAATAAGAGGAAAGAGAAGTACACGAGTATGAGAACTATTATATAATAATTGGGAAAAAATTCACATCAAAATCCCTAAACCCGATTGATGAATTAAATAAACAATATATCCATACAGAAAGAAGAAAGAGAAATACCCGAGTAATGAAAAATTGTATAGAGATGGAAGTGGAGAGAATAAAGGAGAGGCGTGTGGCAGGAAGTACGTAGATGTGACGCAATTGTATTTGGGTTCCAGGGTTCCAAGGGGACGAAAAACTTTGGACGTGGAAAATAGAGTCTTCGATCTTCAGTTTGCAGCGAGTAGATCCTTGCTTTTTATTTTTGTAGCACTCAATCCCTTAAAACAGGTTTACTTTGTCTTTAATTAAAGTGATAAATGCAATAAAAACTCCAAACCTTTGAAATATTAGCACACTTTTCCCCAAATATTTGATTTGTTACAATTGTCACTTCTAACATTTTTCAACCATTGCATATGAGGACCTTTTGGATGGTTTCCAACCATTTTCCGTCAGTTGACCACCAACATTAAATTTGACCATATTTTAATTAATTAAAAGGAGGCAAAATGGTAAATATCTATTAAAATAATTGAATAAAAGGATAATTGAATAAAAAATTTAAAAAGGGAAAAGAAAAGATCTCTTCTTTACCAACCCTCCAATCCCACGAACCCCACACCCAACCACAAAACCACTCCACCCGTCTCTCATCATCGACACTAACAGAAATCGACTTCTCAACCCAGAGCTCCACTTGTCGATACTATCATCACTTGTCACGTACCAAACTAATACATGACCGAACCTTCACATTCCAAAGACTCGCCCAAATTTGGAGGCACGATTTGGTGGCACAAACCTTCCAACTCTTGTGGCACAATTTCAACTTCAAATACTGGCCCAAATTTCACTCTCCTCATTAAAGTCTTCACGTTCAATCGCCTCCCCTCTCTCTCCCACTACCTTAAATCTCTAGCTAAATTTTTTCAATGGAAATTTGGTAAGAAGTTTATGTATTATCAAACTTCAAATGTTGGGTTCGAGCATAGTGAATTATTTGAATCCGTGTGTGTAGCGCGAATTGAGAATTCAATTGGTGTGTTTTCCATAGTTGTTAGGACTGGAATTGCATTTTTCCAGTTGAAGCATGTTGGATGCATCAGATTGAATGTGATAGGCTTGAGAGGAGTCCGTTTGGTGGCTGCTAGCATCGGTGTTAACCGAAAAGGGAGATGCGGCCAGCATGCGTGTAGCTGGAAAGGGTGTTGTCAGCGGTTGCGGTGGAGGTGACGCCAATGAAGGCAAACTTTTATATTTTTCTTTTATTTATTTTTTTGATTTAAGTTTTTTAATTATTTAATGTGGTAAACATATAGTTACCATTTTGCTCTTTTAAAATTAATTAAAATATGGTCAAACTTAATTTTGGTGGTCAACTGACGTAAAAATTGATGAAAACCATCTAAAATGGCCTCACATGCAATGATTGAAAATGTTAGGGATGACGGCTGCAACAAATCAAAGATTTATGAAAAATCTGCTAAAATTTCAAAGGTTTGAAATTTTTGCTGCAATTATCCCCTAATTAAATAAAAAAGTTGTTCATTAAAACCAGTTTAAATAAAAATAAATAAGAGAAAAGAAAAGAAAGGGGAATATGGAAAGAAAATTTTGATTTCTAGAATATGTTGAGTTTATTTTGACGATTTTAAAGAAAAATAAATAAATAATTAACTAAAAAGAGCATAAAGGAAATGAAAATATGAAAAGGAAAACTTGATTTCTAGAATAGTTTATTTTGACTATATATTATTTAGTCAAGAGAAATATATTAATTTATTGAGAAGATGATTAATCGAAAATACATTACGACAATCAAATTAAGTTTCATTATACCCTTATTAATCCATTTATCGAGATATTGCTAGCAGTGTCTTTGTATGTCATTTAAAAAGATTAAGGATTAAAGCATCTCTAATATGTTTTATAAATTGTTATCTTGATAGCATACAAGTTGAAAGTCTTTCGATTTTGTTATGTTGTTGTTAATGGATAGACACTTAAGTCTAAAATGGTCTCCATCGACTTTTATCTACAATTGATCGTGCAAGTGTATCTTCCATGTTCTCAAATGTAAAAAATTTAAATTATAGCACTAAACTCGAAAATTATCTTGCGGTAAAATTATGTTTTCCATATGCTTCTTCTTCTTCTTTCCTTTAATAGGTAATTGAAATTCAAGTCTAAATAATCTTATAAATATTTTATAAATTTATAGTTTTATTTTAACACAGTTGGAAAAATATATTTTTAGTTCAATATTTCATAAGAGTTCAAATTTATCCTTGTTTTCAAAGTGGTTGGCCATCAAGAATCACAATTCTTAAGAATTACTAAAAATAATCAAACTATTGTTATATGAACTTTTTTAAGAATTAATTTTCCATAAGATTTTACTATTTGTGTTGTATTTAATAGTTTATTATTTTTTTATGATCTTAAGTTTTGGAGTGAATTTTTATTTGTTGCATGGTTTTAATAGATTTTTTGTATTATTGATTATAAGAATGACAGTGGTTTCATACTCCATGTTTGTCTATTTTCAATTTGACAAATAATTTCATATTTTATTTTTATAATTTTTTGCAATATGAAGAACTGGACCGAATCGGAATCTGTTGGTTCAGTTCCTGTTTGGTTTTATAGTTGGATATGGAACTAATAGTTCCATTTCTAAGATTTCCATTGGTAATCGGTTCGGTTTAGTTCCCTTCAGAATTGAATCGAATCAGACCGTGACCACTCCTAATTTAAATTTCCAATATAAATGTGACTTTTTTATTTTTATTTCAAGAAATTGAAATACAATTTTATGGCAATGTGTAGAATGAATAGGACACCGGTTTTGAACTCGAGGATGTATTAACCAAACATCAATATCATGAAAATCGAAAGTTGTTCAAATTGTGTCCACCTGGATGACAATCCATAGAATGCATTGAAGATACTTTAATATAGTCTGTGAAATTAGACGAAACTCTAGGCTACGTGTTTTTTTAAATTTCTATATTAGTTTGATAAAATATCCTCCAAATTTCATTGGAGTGAATTCAATTTGAACACTATCTATTTTTTCTTGTGTGGATTTTTTTTTTTTTAAAAATTTCATGGAAGCGTTGGAGATGATCTTAGAAACAATATAAATATTTTTTACAGACGAAAAAATGAATGAAATTGATCTATTTATTATATATTGTGCCGTTACTATTTGAACAACCACAATGAAAATCACACGTTATAATAATTAGGAATTGTGTACATAAATGATTTATGATGCAATTCATGATTAATAATTTAAAAATTAATCGGTGATAATTGAACGAGGACGGATGAATTATTTATAGGAATAAAAAAAAATCCGACAAACCCGATACCTGAGGGGCACTGCCCCGAACGGGACGGGGATAACCCGCTTAATCGGACATTCGTGGCCGAGACGGGTAACGGGTGCCCCACCCCATTTAATTAAATTTTTTTTTAATAATTCAATACTTCAAATGAAAATTTTGAAAAAATTTTAGTAGTTCTAATAAAAAAATGGCAACTAAAATTATTTGTCTAAGTATAATGAATGGAAGCAATAAAAATAAATTATCAAAAATTTTAAAAAAATAAATTTAACGAGATATTAAACTGGATCATGACCTCGCCCCACCCCGCCTTAAACCTGTAACAGGGCGAGGACGGGGCGAGGACAGGGCGAGGAATTGCTTGGCGGGGCGGGGGAGGTTG
>CAIGRB010103425.1:33167-48294 GCA_903798255.1 Fraxinus quadrangulata | reverse complement strand
TTTAGTCCCTGAACTTTCATTCTTTTCCCTTTTTGTCCTTTTTCGCACGTTTTCGCACACTTTTCATTCAATCCATCAATGTAGTCCTACAAACACAAATTATATCGAATTAAGCCATATTTCAATATATCTATCTATAATATTTCATGTTTTGTGGTCTAAATAAGTGCGCAAGCACTCTTATCAATCGACTTTAACATCTAGAAACTATAATGATCCGTCGAATAATAAACAACTCATATGGACATCTTTTAAAGAACCAGAAAGTTCTTTTACCTATTGACTATCCATATGTAGCTTGTTCACAATGCAAATTAGTCATTAGACCTTCGACTACAAAAGTCAATAGTGCATCATTTACTTCCTTAGAAATGATTCATGGAGATATATGTGGGAAAATGCACCTACCATGTGGACCATTTTATTATTTTTGGTATTAATTGATTTTTCTATTAGATGATTACATGTTTGCCTACTTCCCACTAGGAATGTAACTTTTGCTAGACTACTTGCTCAAATCATAAAATTGCAAGCACAATTCCCCGATTACTCAATCAAGACTATTCGTCTTGACAATGTAGGTGAATTTAGATCACAAGTATTCGATGATTATTGCATGTCAATTGTGATTGTTTTGAACATTTAATTGCACATGTCCATACACAAAATAATTTAGTGGAGTCATTTAGTAAACGTCTACAACTTATTACTAGACTATTACTTATGAAAACAAAACTCCTTGCTTTTATTTTGGGTCATGTCATATTACATGTTACGTCATTGGTTCGTATCAGACCAACTACATATTATCAATATTCATATTTGCAATTGACATTTGGTCATGAACCTAATATTTCTCACTTGCGGATTTTTGGTTGTGCTGTTCAAGTTCATATTTTACCCTCACCATGGACTAAAATGGGTCTCCAACGAAGACTTGGGATTAATGTGTGTTTTGATTCACTATTTATTATTAGGTATCTTGAACTTTTAACATGTGATTTATTTATTATACGTTTTGTAGATTGTCATTTTAATGAAATGACTTTTCCAACTTTGGAAGGGGAAATACTACATGCTGGTAAACAAGTTAAAATTTTTTGGAATAAAACAACTCTATATCACTTTGATCCTTGTAGCAATCAATGTAAGCAAGAGGTTGAAAAAATTATTCATTTGCAAGAGTTGCAAATCAATTCTGAGATGTATTTGTTGACACAAGAAAAGTGACAAATTCATATATACCAGCAGAAAATATTTCAGCAAAAATTGATATCCCTTCAAGACAATTTGTTATAGTAAATGAATCTCAAATACACCAGAAGATTGGTCATCAGTTTGTTCAAAAGACTCTATACCTCAAAAAAGAAAAGTATAAGAGAAAAANAATTTGTTATAGTAAATGAATCTCAAATACACCAGAAGATTGGTCATCAGTTTGTTCAAAAGACTCTATACCTCAAAAAAGAAAAGTATAAGAGAAAAACCAACCAAAAACTTCAGAAAAAGTAACATTAGAAAAGATTGATCAATCAAATATTGAAAATATGGTTCTTGAAGAACCACAAGTGTTTGAAAATACTGAGATTTCAATAAATTATATGTTATCTCATAAATTATGGGAAAGAAATAATATTATTATAGATAATATTTTCGCTTTTAACGTAGCTCTTGATATTATGCAAAATAAGGATCCTGAACCACATTCTATTAAAGACTGTCAAAATAGAAATGATTGACCAAAGTTGAAAGAAGCCGTACATGCGAAACTGAATTTCTTAGAGAAATAGAACGTGTTCGGACCTGTAGTTCGAACATTTGAAAATGTAATCCTTGTTGGATACAAATAAGTTTTTGTATGAAAGAGAAATGAAAATAATAAAATTATAAGATACAAAATCTGACTTGTAGCTCAGAGTTTTTCACAAAGACCAATGATTGATTTTGAGGAAACATACCCTCCCATAGTCGAAACCATCACTTTTATATTCTTAATTAGTTTCATTGTGTCACAAATTCTCGATATGTGCCTTATGGATATAGTGACTGGACATTTGTATGGTTCACTTGATAGTGACATATATATGAAAGTCTCTGAAAAACTTAAAGTGTGAGAAACAAATGGTACATGCTCGAGAACCATGTTTTCAATTAAATTGTAAAGATCATTATTTGGATTGAAACAATTCGAATGCATATGATATAATCGTCTTAACGAATATTTATTGAATGAATGCTATAAAAATGACGATATATGTCCATGTATTTTAATAAAGATAATAAATATTGTATTTGCAATTGTAGCAGTTTATGTTGATGATTTAAATTTATTTGGAACTTCTGAAGAGCTCAACAAAACTGCAAATTATTTGAAAAACGAATTTGAGATGAAAGATTTGGGAAAAACCAAATTATGTCTCGAATTGCAGATTGAAGATTTTTCAGAAGGATTATTTATTTATCAATCTACATATACAGAAAAAATCTTAAAACACTTTTATAGGGATAATGCACATCCATTACCATCACCTATGGCTGTTCGATCACTTGATATGTAAAAAATGATATTTTTCGTCCACTTGAAGATTGAGAAAATGTTCTTAGTGTCGAAGTATTATATCTTAGTTTGATTGGAGCATTAATTTATATTACAAACTGTACTCGACACGACATAATTTTTTCTATAAATCTCAACTCTACATCAATACAAAAACATTGGAATGGTGTTAAATACATTTTTCATTACCTAAAGGGTACTATTGATTTAAGATTATTTTATTCTCAAAAGTCGGAATCTGCTTTAGTGGTGTATGGAGATTCAGGTTATCTTTTTGACCCACATAAAGCTAAATCACAAATAGAATGTGTTTACACGTGAATGAACAACTATATCATGGAGATTTGTGAAGTAATCGTTGACAACAATATCCTCAAATCATTCTGAAATTATTGCAATTTATGAAGCATGCCAAAAATGTGTATGGTTGAGGAACATGATCCATCATATCCAAGTATCATGCGGATTAATTCAACAAAAGATAGTCCAACAATTTTGTAAGAAAACAATGCTGCTTATATTGCACAACTCAAATGATGTTATATCAAAGGTGACAAGATGAATCATATTTTTCCAAAATTCTTTCATACACATGAAATTCAAAAGAATGACAACATTTATGTTAAACAAATTCGCTCAATTGATAATATGGCTAATTTATTTATAAAAGCACTGCCAACATCTATATTCAAGAAATTGGTTAACAAGATTGAAATGCGTCGATTCAAAGATTTTCAGTGATCAATATTAGGGAGAGTAGTTGTACTACTTTTCCTTCGCTTATGTTTTATCCGACTGAATTTTCCTAGTAAGGTTTAAATTAGGCAAGATTTATCTTTAATATTCCAAAATAACCGTACTCTTTTTCTTTCGTTTGATTTTTTGTCCCGTTGGATTTTTACCAAATAATGTTTTAACGACGTAAATATTTTGTAATGTGTCATTTAAGGGGAGTGTTGTGAATGGTAAGTTTATTAGTGAATGTCAACTGTACTCCTGCGACTTTAGAAATTATTATCATTTTATTTTTAATCCTGCCCTATATTTATATGGCTTTAGTTCTTATTATAATACGTAAAAGTTTATTGACTTTGAATCTCTCTCTCTCTCTCTCTCTCTCTCTCTCTCTCTCTCTTTTAACAATAGAATATATATTTTATATTTTTAAAAACCTAATTAGCACCTGATTTTCAAAAATAAATGGCAATAACATGATTGATGATAATCAAAGTTAAATACATGGTTTTGCTTAATTTTTCCAATATTTTAATATTAAATTTGGCACAAATAGATTAAATATTGGGCTTTGGCAATCCTGTGCAGTGGCGAATCTTAGTTTCCTCAATTGGGTTTTCAAATTATATTACTGCTACTTGGGCTTACCACAATTGCATTTACAAGTCCTAGAACAGGGCCCATATTGGCTTGGAACTTCAGTTACTAGAAGATTTGAATTGGATAGTACTAAACAATAGCAATTTTAACAGCATATCTGATGCAGGAGGGTTCGAGTCAGATGCTGAATTATCAGATAATACGTTAATGACTCTAAAGTATCACGAGGTGGCAGATCGGCGCAAGGATGGCAAGTGATCGATTAATTTTGGTGATTGAGACGTGTTTCAGTAATTTGGTTATAACTACGGTTATAAGAATTGCGATTATGACCACAATCCGGAAATCTTGTTTTGACGCGAACGTCGTGGACACCGAGCTCCGCTGGGTGTGTGCCATTTTCGACCTCAAATTTCACTGTTTTCCTTTTCGAATTACTATTTTTAGTCAAACTTCGCTATTTTTGGTAATATTTTGATTGCATATTAGGAGATGATTTTTAATCTCATTTGAGCTAGATTTTTCGCACACCACTTATTTTATTCCGATTTTAATTTAGCGCGATTTTTGAAATTTTGTCATTTTTGGTCAAATTTGGATTTTTGCTATAAAATCCGACTTGTTAACTTATTTTCAGGATTTGTTGGATATAAAAAAGTTCTTTAAATTTCAGAGACGTTTTCTCTGTATTTTTCGACGTTAATCTTATGTTCTTCCCTGTGAATTTGTTAGTAGAACTAGTCTACAAAATAATTACTATTCTGCCCAGCGTCAATATCTAATCACGAAGCGAGCAGAGAATATGGGGGGCAATATTGACCAACCAACTAAAAAAATATGCATTTTCTTTCATTGTTGGGTTGCAGATACACACCCAAAAAAGGGAAAAATATGAGGATATTTTGAAATAATTTATTTTGAACAATTTTCTAGATGCGAACAACTTACTAAAAACTTTTATGCATTCAATTCACCAAAGTGATCCATCCATCCATCCATCCATCTTGAAGAAGAAATAAGTGTCTGATAAAGAGAGATTGAGACATAAAGGTTGAATGTTTTGTAAGTGAGGAAAGTTTTAGCTTTATGTAAAGATTTCAGTTCTATTAAGAAACTATATCTATTCAGGATATTGACTCCTCTAGGGTTTTATTTTCTCTTTTATAGATACAAATTTAGAAATAGATTATTGTAGGTTGGTGTTACATCAATTAGATAAAGATGGCTAACCTATCGCATGCATGCATATGGGTGTGAATGCCATTGGAATCACTCTTATACTCTATTTACCTCAATAATCACTAAACTTGGGATGCTTCACTAAAATTTAGTGGGCATAATTTTAGTTTTGACTAAAATGTTGGAAGTTAGTCAAAACTTTAGCGGTAAGAGTCAAATTTATATGTAATGACAAGATTCTCCTCGTTTGAAGATTTTGATCTTTGAAGTGTTATAATCACTAAGGCACTAAGGCAAGAAACAGGGAAAGAGGTCGATGGGTGCGTACCAATAGCAAGGAAAATGTCCACTTTATTTATTTTAGAGGTAAGAAAGTCAAATTAATTAGGGTTTATCTATTTGTACAATCATAGATGACAATATATGAGTTGTCAAAAAATTGTTGATTACTAAAAAAATTGTTTTTCAAACTGTCCAATGACAATTTGCCATGTGACATTTGTCAACAAAATTGTCATTCGTCATTGTACACCAATCATGATTCAATTATTCATGTTACGGTCCCAAACTTTTCAGATTTTTGCGTATTTTACCCTAACCTTTAATTTGTGTCAGCGGATGTCCCAAACATTTAATAATTATGCGGTGGAGGTCCATCCGGACGGATTCCATTCATTTGACCGTTAGTCAATCTAAAAAATCAAAATTGATTCAATTCACTAAGGGCAAAATGATCATTTGTATTTTTCTCATATCATATAACTTAAATTAATAAATTAAAAAACCCAAAATAAAAATAAAGTTATAAACCCACCCCCACCCACCCATCCCATCTCCTTCTTATTCTCCAACCCCTCTCTCCACCCCCAACACCCAACCAAATCGTTGTCGTCGTCGTCGATGGCCGTCAGTGTGAAACCACCAGCCCTCGTCAACCATCTTGTCACAAAACAAACAAAATCCATCAAAAATCGATTGAACTCAAAATCGATCTCAAAATTGATTTTTACACAGTAATCGTCAAATCTCAAAATCGTCGCTGGTGTGAAAAATTGATGAATTTATAGTAGCCCTCAGCAATTATGGGCTAGAAATTGTACTTGTTCAGACACCAGCAAGCCAATACCAAAATGCATCTCCTAGATATCTCATCCAATGCTTCTTCCACTGCCTTTAAAAATGGTCATGAATTAATTTGGTTGTATTTTTCAGCAAAGTTCTCTTCATATAGTATTAGTTCAGCAGGGTCGAACCACCAAGTCACCAACTCCATAACAGTGGCTAAAAGTTTCGTCTTTTCCCCTGAGAGCAAATGAACTAGATTGATTTTGCAGATCTCCTCCACTCACACCACCGTATTTCATCTGTGATTTTCCCGATTTTGCACAACGACTTTCCCCGATTTTGCCTAGCGATGGTGACGGGAAGAAGAAGGAGAGGGCTTCAACTTATGTGGTTGAAATTAGAGGATTTGTGAATCTGTGAGAAGTGAAAGAAATTGATAGATTTAGGTGGTTTGAAGGAGATGGAGACTTGGATTTTGGTTTAAAGTGAACGCAACTGTTAGGGCACTCCCGACACCACTGAATTACCGAATTTTTGTTGCTATTTTCTGTTGCCGACGTTATTGAGGTGGTCGCGGGTGGTGGCTAGTTTCTGTTACCGGTGTGGATGAAGGTTCAAGAAGAAGGGTGGGGTCGGGGCTAGGAAAGAGAGCGAGAGAGATGGGATGGTTTATGTTTATGTTTTTTGTTTTTTTTAATGTTTTAATTGTCAATTTACCATTTTGCCCTTTCTTATTTTGTCAAAATTGGTCAAACTTTAATATTCTTGGTTGACTAATGGTCAAATGGATAGAATCCATCCAGATGGACATCCGTCGCATATTTATTAAAGGTTTGGGACCTCCGTTGCACAAATCAGAGGTTAGGGTAAAGTGCGTAAAAATTTGAAAGGTTTAGGACCTTTGCTGCAATTATCACTTCAAATAATGGGTCTTACTTATTTAAGCCCTGTTTAGTTTGGATTAAAATCCAATTAAAATTTTAAGTCAAAGTCAACAATTAATTTTAACGATACATTTCATAAAACCCACGATATTTCAACCACACATTTCATCATTTTTTATCAAAATTTATTAAAAATATAATTTTAATCTCTACCAAACAGGGTTTAATATACATGTCAAGTCAATAATAGGATGGAGTACATTGAGCTCCTGTTTTGTGGTCTTTTTTGGGAAAACATTATTTTGAATATTGAATTTTTGAAGAACGTGTGGTTTAAAAGTAGGAAAAAGTCGAATATTTTAGTGTGAAAACATGACCAACTAGGCTCCTCAACTCTTGTCTCTAAGAACCTGTCTGAGCCCAATTTTTAGGGAAGAATACATTTTATAATAGTAGATTGATGAAAAATATTTGATTAAAAAAAGAAAAAAGTTTTGAGTTAGTGTAAATATTATTTTATTGAAGAATGTGTGATTGAAATGAAGAGAAAAATATATTTTGAAAATAATGAGAATCATGCAAGAGCCAAATGTGTTGAATTGATATATTAATTAGTAGTATATACTTACTTTTACACTGTTTATATGTGGTAGAATGGCCTCATTTTATTAATACTTTCTGTCTTAACTTATCTATAATAATCAATGTGGCAAAATAACCTTAACTATTGTACATAGAAGGTCACTCAACACGTTAGATATGGCACATTAATTTATTTTATGATTATTTTGAACCATATATTCTCACAATAAAATATTCTACACATATATATAAAAAAAAAAAAAAATCCTACTTTTTAACCACACATTCTCTTAAAAATACTATTCAAAACTCATTTTTTTTCCCAATTAATGAGAATCAAACAATATGACAAATATCTAACTCTAGATTGATTATTTTATTTTGTTATTTATATGCATCTACAAGATTTAAATCACTGTTCATCTAAAGTAAATACTTAATTGTTCCTTTGTATAATATGTTTATGTTAAATAGATTATAAGTTTTAACTCACGTTGGTGAGTAGGGTTGGACATGGTACGGTTCGATTTTAATGAGAATTGAACCAAGCACGAATTTTCGGGTATTTTGTAAGTGAAACCATTGGGTCCAAATTTAATTATGGAACCGTTTGGATTCGATTTGGTTCTCGACTCTCATACAATAATTTTTATTTTTTTTAATATTTACAACAATGTTACATTAATTTAATTAATGACATGTTCAATCTTAACTCTTACAAAATCACGTAATCAAATCTCGTGATATCTTTTGTGTCTCTTTTTATGGAGTTCATCATAGATGACTGTTAAAATTACATAAATAGGAAGATGACAAGTTCACAATAATGAAAAGAGACACAGTCGAGCTTCGAATTCGATTTCTCCAGAAAGACAAAAATGACACTACGATATAATAAGATATTTAGATAAAATTTAGGTCAATTTGTTTAAATTGGAGTTTAGGCTAACTTAATTAGTTAGTAAATTTATTTAGAAATAAATAAAATAATTTGACATAAGGTAAGAAAGTTAAAAAAATTAAGGATATTCGACCTTTAGGTTCTTGGTCTAGAATTCATAATCTAACCAAACCCGTCGATTTTCTATTCAAATACTCATTCGAGTATTTAATTTAAGAAGATCCGCTCGATTTGGTTCAGTTTGATTCGCATATGGTTCAATCGTATTTGATTCGAGAGTTTTGTTTAACCACCTTGATTCAAAATAATTCGCATTAACGCACTCCCATTGGATTACGTTTCCCACTCCATACCTAACCAGAAATGTTTTCAATTTTTTACTTTTTGTTCTATGGAAAGTTTAAATCCTCGAAAATTTTCTATTTCTCAGTACAATTGCTATTATAATCTCTATTCCCTTTATCCATTCTCGGTATCCATTAACACACTCCCACCAGATCACGTTTCTCGCTCTGTACAAAACAACAGATGTTCTCATTTTTCTTTTGTATTTTTTATTTTAAGGAAAGTGTAAAGTCTCGAAACATTTCTATTTTTGGGTACAACAGCTATAATCTTCTGTATTCTCTTTATCAACTCTCTTTTCCTACTTAGGTATATGAATATTATCTATTAATTAACGTAGAAGATTTTTCAGAGATTCTTCAATAAAAATGTTATTAACTTATTATATTTTCCAACTCATCACTCGAGAAAGGAAAAAAAGAATAGCAGAACCGAAGAAATTTTTGCATTACATGCAAATAAAAAATTTAAATTTCAACTCAAACGTTGCATTAACTACATTTCTTTTAATAATCGTCTCTTTTGACTCTTGAATTCTCAATTACTAGTCATTTGATTATATCTTTCAATTGAGGCCAAAAAAGGGGGTGTATTTGAATCTATAAATGAATAATTTGTGCAGCACATGGCCCCAAAATCCAAAGAGAAAAACATTGTGCATGCACGTAGAGCACTTGGTTAATTTCCTAATATTCTCATTCAATGTGAATTTCAACTTAAAATTATACACAAATCATGTAAATTCTGAGTTAGTTCAAAATGTTAAGCATTATATACTTGAACCGGATCATTATCCCAATTAAAATAACGCAAGCATACAACTACCATAAAACACTTAAAGATTTGAATGAGCAAATACAACCATGTCATTTAAAATCTCTGGCGGGTGCATCGCAAATAAGTTTTACTGTCAATAAATAAATTAATAAATAGTTTTCCATCATCGTCAACATAATAAAAGACTCAATTCAAGTAGATATGTCACGTCTAGTTGATTTAACATGAGTCTGTCGTATGGACATGAACTTCTTCAAATTTACCCAAGACATCTCGACCGCTAATTATTATCCTCAATAAGTATCACTTCCAAATTTGACAAATATTCTTATTTATTGCCATATCCCTTCGTTTCTAATATGTCCTCAAAATTCATGTTAATGTCTTTATTTTTGCTCCTTAAGTTCTGAATGATAGGAATAAAGAATGTTGTGACTGGACGCATCTTTTTCGCCCAGAAAGTTGAGGTAATTTGATAAATCAGTTCGACATGAAATAAAGTGATTTTTTTTAATTCCAAAAATACAATTATAATATATTAAAAAAAAAAAAGGATTGTTTCCTACCTACATCGATCACTTGATTTGAATCTTTGAAAATATGGCAACTTTTTCAGATTTTCAACATAAAAATCTATTTTCTAGAGGCAGTGGATTAAAATAAAGCAATCCTCAGTACTATATAATATTTCTAAATGGGAGCTCCCATTCAAAAATTATATACACCAACTCCTTTGATCCCTTCTCTCTCTCTCAACACTAACCAAATTTGCCAGAGAAACTTCTCTGGTTCAACTGAGATTATACAGAGATGGAGATGTCCAGGTTCTGGCTTCTTCCCTTGGTGATACTTTTGTTTGTCTGTCATCCCTGTGTTGACGCGGACGAGACAAACCACCAGCAGAAGACGTACATCATTCACATGGATAAGTCCGATATGCCTGCAAGTTTTGACGATCATCAGCAGTGGTACGATTCATCTTTAAAGTTGGTGTCGGTCTCTGCCGATATGCTATACACCTACAATAATGTCATCCATGGCTACTCTGCACGACTGACATCTGAGGAAGCCAGGTTGCTTGAAGAGCAACCGGGTGTTCTATCAGTCCAAGAAGAAGTACAATATGAACTTCATACGACTAGATCACCTGAGTTCCTTGGACTTCTCAATTACACACGCCTACCTAAGTCTAACATAATGAGTGAAGTTATCATTGGTATGTTAGATACTGGTGTCTGGCCTGAATCAAGAAGTTTTGACGACAAGGAACTCGGGCCAGTCCCGAGTGGCTGGAAGGGCGAGTGTGAAGTAGGCAATACCTTTTACAAATCAAGCTGTAATCGCAAACTCATTGGAGCGAGGTATTTCTTAAAAGGGTATGAAGCAGAAATAGGACCAATTAACGAGACATATGAATCAAAATCACCGAGGGATTATAAGGGTCACGGAACACACACTGCAACCACAGCAGCTGGATCAACTGTTGTTGGAGCAAGCCTCTTTGGTTATGCTGCAGGTACTGCACAAGGAATGGCAAAACAAGCCAGATTAGCAGTATATAAAGTATGCTGGATCAGTGGATGTTTAAGCAGCGATATACTAGCAGGTATGGAGAAGGCAATAGAAGATGGTGTGGACATACTATCACTCTCCCTAGGTAGCTCAAGCATTGATTACTTCAGAGACGTTATTGCAATTGCAGCGTTCACAGCAACATCTAGAGGAATCTTTGTTTCGTGTTCGGCTGGAAATGGTGGGCCCTCCCATGGAAGCTTGTCAAATGTTGCACCATGGATAACCACTGTAGGTGCCGGAACTATAGATCGTCAATTTCCAGCATACATTAGCCTTGGAAATGGGAAAAAGTTCACTGGATCATCACTCTACAGTGGAAAACCGTTACCCAATTCCTTTATGCCACTGGTGTTTGCTGGTAATGTTAATAGCACATCCGATGGTAATCTGTGCTTACCTGGAAGTCTGATTCCAGAAAAAGTCAAGGGAAAAATTGTGATCTGTGATCGAGAAGGGTATCTAATGCCACAGAAGGGTTTGGTAGTAAAAGATGCCGGTGGCATTGGGATGATTCTAGCAAACACTGAATTTCATGAAAGAGAGCTGGTAGCTGAAGCACATTTCATACCCGCAGCAACTGTTACTTATTCAACGGGTGACAACATAAAAAAGTACGTCTCAACTGAACGTAATCCGACAGCCACAATTGCAACTGGATACACCCAGGTCGGGGTCCAACCATCACCTGTCATAGCATTTTTCAGTTCCCGAGGACCGAACACAATCACAAAAGATATACTTAAGCCTGATCTGATAGCTCCAGGTGTTGAAATCCTCGCAGGATGGACGCGAAAAGTTGGACCGACAGGATTGCCGGAAGACACCCGACGTGTGGATTTTAACATAATTTCTGGTACATCAATGTCATGCCCACATACAAGTGGATTAGCAGCATTAATCAAAGCTACCTATCCAGAATGGAGTCCTGCAGCAATTAGATCGGCACTGATGACCACAGCTTACAATACATATAAGAACGGAAAACGCATTCAAGATCTTGCAACCGGATTGCCAGCAACACCATTTGATTATGGTGCTGGACATGTGGACCCCGAATCAGCACTTGACCCTGGTCTTGTCTATGATGCCAACATTGACGATTATATAGACTTTCTTTGTGCCATAAACTACAGTTCAAGTATGATCAAAACCATCACAAAACAAGATCATTCCTGCAAGGATGGTAAGAAATGCAGAGTGGGAGATCTTAACTACCCATCTTTTTCTGTTTCTTTCCGGACAGCCTCAGGCATGGGTGGTAAAAGTAGTGCACCAACAGTGGTCAAATACACAAGGACCCTAACAAACGTGGGAAACCCAGCAACTTACAAAGTTTCACTCTCTAAGGAGACGAAGGCAGTGGAGATTATGGTTGAGCCAGAAGTGCTTGCTTTCAGCAAACCAAATGAGAAGAAAAGTTTCACAGTGACATTCACCGCAAGTTCCATGCCCTCAGGCACAACCAGCTTTGATTATTTGAAATGGATGGATGGAAAGCACATTGTTGGCAGCCCAATTGCATTTAGTTGGTCATGATTCATGCACTATCATATTTAAATAGTAAATAACTTGGGCCGTGTATTTTTCTATTGATGTCTCCAACTCTTTAAATTGAAGTTATACTGCTATTATAAAAGGGATGAGAAAATATTCAACTTAAGAGATTAAACAAGTCCCCCCACCCCAAAAAAGAGTAAAATTAAATAAATAATGTATAAACGGAAGTAGAAGAAGAAGAAGAAGAAGACAAAAAGGAAAAAAAAAAAAAGGGCAATATAGAGAAGGTTTGCGATGCACAGTGAGTTTGCTTCCTCCTACATTTCTTGATATGTTAATTTTATCTGTGAGTGTCAATCAAATATTCGAGGTATTGAGACAAAACAAATTTGTTTTAACTAACTACAGACCAATATACTCACAGGACAGTCATCATTCACTTGCTACAGACCAAGGGATCCCCAACCCACCCACCCAATCAATCCTACCCTACACTACACCCGCTCTTTCCACACTGACTGCATCATTTAGCTTTCCTTTCTTCAATTCTACCCCATGGGATCTCATTTAATTTGGTGCATGCTTTTGCACATAGAACAAAAGTACCAAGTTGCATGAGGCTTCAGCAAGCAAACCTGAAAGGCAACTGATCCATCTGCCCATCCTAAAATTTGACAGTCCTCATTTTATGTGGCAGCAAACTGATGACCAGCTTTACTAATTTCTCAAGATTTTAACTACAATTATTTATTGGAAACAAGCGGAAAGAAATTTTAGCGAGTATTATATTATCAACCATTATTTGCCATGGGCCATGCACCCAAAAAGTGAGCAAAAAATCATACTATCTAAATCAAAATATTAAGAGTTCATTTCAAAAATAAAATTTATAATATGCTACAAGCTTCTGCATTCAAATTCCAGTAACGTAAAAGTTAATTCAATAACAATAAACGACGTGAAAGTAGGGGTTACCAACTCAAAGGTCATTGAAGAATGAATATATTTCTCCAGGCCAGGCTTCAATAATAGACGAAGATGTTGGTAAAACTCTCTCATATCTTCATAATATACCAGAACAGATACATGTGAAAATTGTTTAATTATCTGCACTAGACATATCTCTCTAGAAAGTTAAAACACCAATGAAAAAAAAAAAAAAAAATGAAGCCAGTCTGGGAAACAAAAACTATATGCAATGATGATCTTGATATCAAAAGGAGTGTTGTATTTGATTTTTGGAAACTATATATCACCTTTGGATGAATGTTAGCTTAGCATTTTATTCAAAGCCCCAATCTAATTTCCTTGCAATTTAGACGCATTCCTTGTTTTATTTCATATCTATGTAATGCACCCCATTGCAGCAACCAACAAAAACAAACTAACCATTGCTGCCAATGTATTCGGGCTCTACTTCTCCATTCATTGGCCAATGCAACTAGATCCTATGCAACCACAACAGGCCATGATATTTGAGCTATAATATTAGACACTTAATATGTTACAATTATTTATTGCTTAAAAAAGGTGTATCAAGGGACTAAAGAGGCATATGAGCAAACAAAGAACCCCTATTTACTGAAAGTATCTTTTTAAAGCTGGAATGTTTATCTGATCACTAAAAAACAGCAACAAATACTAAGAATAAAAAACTTTTATTTAGTTATTTTTAAATTTTAAATTCTTCTAAATTTTCATGTGGTCATCATGGACAGTCAAAATAATCTTGATGACTGATGAGGTTGCATTAAATATAAGATATAAGAGTTCTGAAAGTGGTCTTTCAATTCGATTGTTACCCACTCTGGCAAACTCCTTGTGCAGCCTTGACTTCTTTTCCATCATGAAAAGTAAGAAATATGCGTGTATTTCCTTTTACGCAAGTGCACCTATAAACTTCGTGGTCCACACGTAAAATGAAAGAAAACAAAAATCTTCGAACTTGAATTAAGGAACTAATTAAGCAATTAACACTTCAGTCAAGAGAAACAAAGGGAGCTTCTCGTACTGTATTGCTGGTCTTGAACCAATAGACTGTTCCATTTCAAGATAGACACAAATGGAGCTTCTCATACAGTATGGAAGTTCTGTAATCCGAAATAGATAAACGGCTAACTGAATTAGAAGAAGTAAATTAAAAATTGCAGTGGACAAAAATTAAAATGGACGTCTTGGAGCCAGGGCCTATGATCACCACAGTGTCCTTAAAGCAATATTCGCCCCCTCACCGAAGTAGTTCGAGCGCTTGCTTCCCAGGATACAGCGGCGTGTACTGCAGCTGTGCAACCGAACTGAAAAAACATGCCGGAACGGAATCACCAAGTGATTGGAAGAAGATAGAAAGCCAAACAGGAAGCAGAGAGTGTCGTGCAATAGTTGTGTGTCTGAATGGAAGAGATTGTCCAGTATATATAAGCAAGGAGGAGC